>OY294045.1:95170941-95240586 GCA_958510825.1 Brachypterus glaber | reverse complement strand
TGAAGATGTCTCTAGTAGTAAGAGACGAAACGTCGGAAAGTGAAAATCCATTAACACGGTCTAAACCCGAAAGTGAAAGTTCTTTATAGAATCATCTGTTAAAATTTCCGACCCTATTTCAAATACACCGTGTATGCATAATCTCAAAATTGTTTCAGCAATTTGCTATTCAGTGATAGATGAAATGTAAACCAGGCTTAGAGTTTTAAATCTTCTAACGAAATCTTTTGACATTTATGGTAATATGAGAATTACAATTTAAGTAAATCCATATTTGGTTTGGTTTTATTTATCGCAAATGGCAGACAAGTAGATTGATTATGCTGGAGCTAAAAATTTAACATGAAATGTAAATATAAATGCAAAATTATTAATTTTATGAACAAATCTTAAATATTCTTAAATATTCTCTAACCGTGCTGAGAATTCGGATGATAAAATGGCACAGACTTCCAATGAATGTATACATAACGTATACAAACGTTATTTGGAATTCAAAAAATGTTTATTTTGGTTTTTTGTATGTTGATTCCTAAAATTGCTTTCATACTTTAAGACCCATCGGGATTTTTGCAAAACAATTGACACATGACTGTCAACAGTATGTTTATGTATCAATGTGTTATCTATGTTAAGAACAATTTAAATTCATTTGTAACTGTTGGTGACATAAATCAGTATTGTACAAGAAATGCCACAAATCTTTACGTGCCAGCTTACAATTATGCACAGGTTAAGGATGGGACTAAAATGATGTCTATCAGATTATTTGAAAATCTTCCAAATGAGATTAAGAATACAAACAGCCTCAAACAATTTAAATCAAGAGTTAAAGTTTTTTTTCAATTAAATTGTTTTTATTCAATTCCAGACTATTTGAGCAAAAAATTTTAATTCTGTGAATTTTAAATCTGTGATAAATTATTTATAAATTATTTATTTACATGTGTGTATTTTATATATGTGTATATATATATATATATATATATATATATATATATATATATATATATATATGTATATATATATGTATATGTATGTATATATGTGTGTATATATATATTTTTGACGTGTCCGATACTTTTTTGTCTATGGAAATAAAGATTATTATTATTATTATTATTATTTAAGTATAAAAAATATACTGAAATCAAACTCTGAAAATATAATTTCTGAAACTGAAATTTTAATCTCAAAAATAAAAGCTGGTTGGAAAATAACAGGTTAATTTTGAATGAGGAAAAAACTAATTTTATGATTTTTAAAGCAGTAAAAAACTCGAATCAAAGGATTGAAACGATCAAAATAAGTAACACGAACAGATAATTATCTCAAAACGTAAAATTTTTAGGAATTTTTATAGACGAAAATTTGAACTGGTCGTCGCATGTATGCCATTTGCAGAAAAAACTTAATGGGGTAGTTTACTCTTTGTTTGTTTTGAGGGGTTATTTAGACATAAATACCCTTAGACTTGTTTATTTTTCAAACTTTCAAAGCCTCTTGAGGTATGGAATCATATTTTGGGGGAAATGCAGTGATGTTGAGGTTCTTTTTAAATTCCAAAAGAGGGCCTTGCGTACAATTTTAAAATTAGGTTTTAGAGACTCGTGTAGAGATATTTTTAAAAAGCATAAAATTTTAACTGTGATTGGTCAATATGTTTATGAAACTATTTTATTTTTTTATAAAAATCGTAACTTATTTTTAAATCTTAAGCCTAAATCTCCCAGATGTTTAAATTACAGTGTTCCTAAGCACACATTAGTTGCTTATGAAAAAGGACTGTATTTTTCATCAATTCAACTCTATAATAAGTTGCCTCCACAGTTGAAAGTTTCTGTGAATTTAAAAACTTTTAAAATAAAACTTTTTGATTATTTGTGTAACCATATACTCTAGGTGAATTTATGTCTTATTAGATTTGTAATTTTACCATTTTGTGACAGTTTTCAATCAATGTTTTCTTGTTTTATATTTTTGTGGCGTTGTCATTTTACCCAAGGGTAGATGTAAAATATGTAAGCATTTTTTATGAAATAAAGTATATTATTATTATTATTATTATTATTAAAGGAGAACCTTAGTGTTAACCCAGGCAAAACAGTAATAGTATCCTTCACCAAAAGAAGAAAGCTTAATCTAAAAGCTCCAACCCTTGGTGGAACCAAAATTGAGTTCTCCACAGAAGTGAAATATCTGGGAGTAATGCTCGATCAGAAGCTCACGTGGAATTCTCATGTCAAAAAAGTTACCGGAAATGCGACGGCATCCCTATGGAACTGTAAACGACTCTTCGGAAAAACGTGGGGCCTCAAGCCCAAAATGATATACTGGTCATACCTTACAATAGTAAGACCCATGATCACGTATGCGGCACTAGTTTGGTGGCCAAAAACAAGGAAAAAAAGCACACAAACAAATCTGCGGAAAGTGCAGAGGCTTGTGTGTTTAAGTATAACAGGGGCAATGCACACATGCCCCACTGCTACACTGGAAGCTCTATTAGATCTCCTCCCTTTGCACCTTCATGTACAGAGAGAGGCTGCTATGGCCGCAGTCAGACTGCAGCGAAACAACTACCTAATCTTGGGTAACCTAAGTGGTAACATTAAAATCCTAAGTGAAATAAACATAGGATACCTGACCACAACCAGCGACATCATGACCCTACGGTATGATTTCGATCGCAAGATTGAAGTGGTAATTACGGACCGCCGAGCTTGGACATCAGGAGAACCAGAAATGGAAAATGGGACGATATGCTACTATACAGATGGGTCCAAAATGGAGTCGGGAGTTGGTGCGGGCATACATGGGCCGAGATTCCAACTATCGATACCAATGGGAAAAACTCCATCCATTTTCCAGGCGGAAACCTACGCCATAAAAATTTGTGCTCAAGAATGCCTGAATAAGGGCAAAAGAAGGCAAAAAATATGCATATTCTCGGATAGCCAAGCAGCTTTAAAGGCACTAAGTTCATTTGCATTTGGGTCAAAGCTTGCCTGGGAATGCTACGAAACTCTCAAACAACTGGCAGAAACTAACAAGGTTTTCTTGATGTGGGTGACAGGACACGAGGGTGTTGAAGGCAATGAGGCTGCGGACTCTCTCGCGAGAGAGGGAGCATGCACTTAATTTATTGGCCCTGAACCTTTCTGTGGCTTTAACAAAAACCATCAGGTAATTAAGGAACGGGAAACCAAAATCAAAACTCGATATTGGAAAGACCAAAACTTAAGACAGGTCAAAATATTCATAAAATATGAACCTGAACGATCAAGAAAGATACTCGATCGCAGCAAGACGGACCTAAAGACCTATACAGGGTTGTTAACTGGACACTGCCTGTTAAGATATCATCTTAAAAAAAATGGGAAAATCTGAAACCGACACTTGCCGTCTATGCTCAGAAGTACCAGAAACGGCCGAACACATTATGTGCTTCTGCGAAGCCATTGCTTGGACTATATTTACAATATAGATTCTTAGAACTTTATTATTTATAATTAAAAACTGGTAACGATCTATTAAAAAAAAATAAAGAAAAGATAAGTACCTCTGCTTTAGTTAACGATATAAAGTATAATCCCAATCACAACTTTAATTTTAATAATTTTAAAATTTTGGGTTCAGAAATCAATTAAGTCAAAAAGACTGAATAGAGAAATGATTGAGATAAGAAATAATGAAAAAAGTACCAACAAACGCACTGATTTTGAAAATTTAAGTAACTCTTATTTTAATATACTAGATTATTTCAAAAAATAATTTTGGTCCTTTATTATTCTTTTTTATATACTTTTTTTTTAATTCTTTTATTCAAATTACTCATATTATTTTAAATAAATAATATTTGTTATTCTATTTTATATATATATTTTTATCTGTGTGTTGTTCTGTGTTTTTTTTTGTCGTTATTTAAAAATATTTAAAGTTGTTACACATTGTATCTACATCACTTTATGTTAAAAGGTGATGCAATAACTTTCAGTGTATTTTATTTTAATGTACTTCACCGCTGTATTTTATTTTTAACAGTGTATGTTTGAATTAATCTGTAGCAGGAGAGTACTGTGTCAGTCAAAACTGATTTTACCGTAGTGGGTGGCGTTTTTTAAATGTTTGTTTATATTTTTCTTTCTGTTCTTATCTGGTCTATATTTGACTATATGTTACCATTCAAAAAGTCTATGACTAAAATGCCTTTTACGCTTTAAGTAAGTACATCTATTAATTTTATTTGGGAAAGTTTCGTGTATATATGTATTTATATATGTGAGATGTGTACTATTTACATTTATTTTTAAGTGTACTTATTACGTAATTTTCCTATTTTAGTCAACCCTGAGGATGTTTACAAAGAATAAACGAAACTGTCGGTTTAGTTAACAAAGTTTTTGGCGTTGTTTTCTTTTTGGCCTATATCCCACAACTCAACCAATTTTTATTATTTATATTTGTATTTTTATGTTTGACAATAAAGTCTATTATTTATTTATTTATATACTCAAATTTACATAATCGAATAATATAACTGATAATTATCAATTGGATTAGATTAGATTAGATTATTCGTAAATAATAATATACAATAGTAATAAAAAAATAACAATACCTTATCCTAAAAATTAATTATTTTTTGTAAAAACTTACTTATTTTCTGGCCCAGTCTAAAAAAAACCGATACTGACAGTTGTCCGAATGACCTTTGACCAATGCATGTTCTAAATTTAGTCAAGGGAGCAATTTAATCGTATCTCCTGATAGATTTACAATCTTTTGTGGCTTGGTGTATATGTGACCGCTATTATTCTTTACTTCCTTTGTCCAATCCCAGGAATATTAAAAGTTTCACGGCAGTCTGTCCATAAGTTTGTTATTTAGTCCAGTCAATAACAAGAAAATCCCTTGTTAAATTGCAATAAATGTACACGGGCTGATATTTTAAAGGGTAGTAGTGGATAGTAACAGAACACTCATGTTAGTTTTTCACCGAGTGATTTGCTTAAGAGGTGTCCGCTATCTTGAATTTTAAGGGTGAGTGCTGTTATCTCGCTAAATATGCATCTTAGGATAAAAATGCATATAACCAATTTTGTTAAGATCATTTTTTTTCCAACAATTTTTGTTTGGATCATTTTTTTAATATATTAATAACAATCGACTTATAAATATTCAAAAATGTCCATGTTGGGTGTAAATTGTTTTTTTCCATTTTTCAGCCAAATTATTTACCGGAGGATAAAACTGGTTATAAGCAAACTTGTAGCTCTTAAAATTCTCTATAAGTTATATATATTATGCATTTTTGTAAGTATTTTTTTACGGTTACAGTGAGTGCTGAAAGTCGAGTTTGCCCTCTGTACCGTACCAAACTACCTATGAAAATTTATAATATATGAAACTTATAGAGAATTTCAAGAGATACAAGTTTTCTTATAACCACTTTTATCGTCCGATAAATAATTTGGTTGAAAAATGGAAAAAACCAATTTCACCTCCAACATGACTATTTTTAAATTGTTAATATATTAAAAAAATTATCCCAACAAAAATTGTTGGAAATTTTCTCCTTAACAAAATTGGTTATGTGCATTTTTATCGTAAGATGCATATTGAGCAACTCACCCCCAAAATTCAAGATAGCGGACATCTCTTAGGCAAATCTCTCGGTGAAAAACTAACAGGAGTATTCTGTTACCATCCACTACTACCCTTTAAAATATCAGCATGTGTACATTTATTGCAATTTACATTTATTATTTGACTGGACTACTTAATTCTCTTTACTAAAGCAAAATGATAAATATTTAATTTAACCCACTATGGGCCAGGGGATCAGATTTTTTGGCAGAAAGTCTGATTTTTGTAAAATAAACTAAAAAATTTTGTATTTGGGGGTTTAAAACACCGCTAAAATCGAATCCAATATCCATATCCAAAGTTTGAAATTTTTGTGAAAAAATATTGTATTTTGCTGCCCTTGCCCCTCCCAAATGTTTACCAAAAACAATCCCAAGCGAGAACTTTTGGTCGCATACCTGTATGCGAGATTTCAAGTCTCTAGATTAAAGCGTTCTTAAGTTATCGTTCTTACAAGATTTCCCGGACAAACCCACCGACCGGCCGAGCCATCGTCGAACAATTTTTTTTTTTGTTCTAAATTAATTTTAATCGGCATAAAACGCCTACAACAAAAAAATACGCAAAAAAAAAATTTGAAATTTTTTTCACGAATACAAAGCTTTCCAAAAATTAAAAATAAAAATAAAATGGGAAAGCAATAACCATAAAAATACATAAATAACCTTAACTGAACTGTTTGGAGAAACTTACCCGTTTTTCCCTTAATTTCCCCACTTTTCTTCATTTTTACTGAAGAAATTATTATTATTTATTTATTAGTAAATTACACTTTTCTAAAAAAAATGACCTAAATAATGCAAACTCACTTTGAAGAGCACATTATAAGGAATAAGTTGATATATAATTTGTTTGTAAAGATTGCGTTGCGTTGTGTTGCGGGGTATATCTAAAATGTCATTTATTAAACTAAGTAGCAATCTAGTAAGGTGGTTGCAGGTATTATGGCCATGTATTTATTATGGCCAATTTGCCATATTTCAAAAAGTAAGAATGAAAAAAATTTGATTACAGTATTTTAATTTAGTGTTTCTAACAAGATTCCTAGGTCAAGCGCTAGATCGCGCCACTATTAATGGTTTTAATTCTGCAACGATTTTAGTGTTTTTTTTATATAATCGTTTGATTATATAAAAATTTTAATATTTTGAAAATTCATAACATTTGATTACGGTAAGAACTTTAAATTTTATTTATATTTTATTATATTTAACAGTTGGTCTATATAGAATTTCAGTCAGTAAACGTAACTTTAACAAAAATTTAGGAAATATTCTACATTACAATGTAGAGCAATATGGCCAGTTTGTTCTATAGCAATATGGCCATGGAAATAAGCATGCTTCCTGCAGGAAGCTATGAGGCTCGGTGATAGATGTTACGTTTATTTACATAAATATTGTGTTAGACTAACAGAAAATTACAAAGGACCATTTTTATTCAGATTCAGATTGTGTATAATTAAAAAAAAAAATAGCTAGTATAAAACATTTATCAAGTATGTTTTACTTTACCTAAAGCCATTAATTGTTTTTTTTTATGAAGTATATAGTTTTTTTCATTTTTTTATTTTATTTTATATAATAAAAGGCAATAAAAAAAGTATATATAAATACTTAACTTTATATTATTTAGAAAAATATGATTTATTTTATATGTTATATATATATATTACCAACACTGTGCTGGTAATATGGCCAATTGATACATTTTTTTAAATGGCCAATAATGTTTTATTTTTTTAAACTTTTTTCATGTTTTTCTTTGATAACTTAAGCATAAATAAGTAATCTGGGCTCTATAAGTATTATTTTGTTTTGAAGTTAACTCCTTTAATTTTTATCAGCAATTATAAGTTAGCATGGGCATAATACCTGCACTTACCTTATTTGAACACACAAAAACTATTTTTAGCTAATTATATTTTATCTAACTTATGCATCTATAAAAATATAAAAAATGATAAAACACTTTTAAAATTCCTTACTAATCCAAAATTATAATTAATTAAAACATCCAGACACAGCGAAGTTCTTAAAACAAATTTAGATTTCGCGCTATTGCCCTAATCTCAAAAGTTATTTAAAAGGCTCAATATTTGTATGATAAATATTTTATCCCATACATACAGATAATAAGACAATTACCAGCTTTATTTTAAATAGATAAACTCAATAATAATCCCCGCGTGGCTTTTACTTTATTAAGTGGATAATTATTTATTTTACCCACTCAAATGTCACTTGTCAAATTACTTTCTTGTAAATGTCATTAAAATTTTTAATAAAAATGTGAATTCCTAAGCTATTTATTGGATAAAACCTTGTATGGCACTCATGGGTAAACCGATATTGCCCTCTCGAAAATTAACCTGCTTGGCTGACGCCTCGAAGGTTAATTTTCTTATGGGCAATATCTTACTTTACCCACTAGTACCAAAAATAACTATTAACTATCCTTGATTACAGTGACATATTTCTTTTATTGAAATTGCTTAAAAGACTTTCTGCCAAAATACCTGACACCTGGTCCATAGTGTAACCCTTTGGGGACCATAGCCGCGTATACCGGTTGTAACAAGGCCATGGTACACACCTTTTTTCGTTTAATTTTAAAGTTTAAGCTTTTAATTTAAAAACGTCTCTAACTGGCATAAAATATAAATGTTCACTTCCGGTTTAACCGGAAATTACTTTTAACTTTTAACTATTTAATGAGACAACCTAGTTACTTTTACATAATTTAATTTTATACTTTATTCTGTGTACAATGATACCATTACATAAGGTCGATTCAGGCATAATTAAGAAATTAAAAAATTAAGATAATTAAGAAACATAACCTTAAATTTTATAATAAATTTTCCGTGGTATGCAACAATAAGGTAAATGCCAAATAGAAAATAAGCATGTGTAAATATGACTGAATAAGTAAAAAAAAACAATGTCTATTGCGCAGGAAGATTATTACTATATTTACAGTTGTTGGGATTAAAAATCGTGATTTAAAACCAACTTATCTCCAAAGGTGCCTTTTATTTTCTTATGTAACTATTGTGTTTTTCCTTAACACTGAAAATGTAAGAATTTTTAAAATACAGAGGTGTCGCCATCTTCATTTTTATTTTTATCTTGGATAACGATTGTTTATAAAATTTTGCACTAAAGTTTGAGAATTTTAGTATTTCTTTTTATATGGTGTATTTTAAGATTCTATCAATATTTTATGCTATATTTTATACTTTATCTTAATTTTTGCATAGCAAGGAAAATTTATTATAGAATTTGAGGTTATGTTTCTTAATTTTATTAATTTCCTAATTCAGTTTAGTGTAGTTAGTGATAATTATGCCTGAATCGACCTACAGACAATTTAAATGTCAACCTTTTTTTTAATTTAGTTTTTGTTTTTATCGTAGGTTGGCCATGATTACTTTTTTTCATATTTTTTAACGTAGAATCACCTCTAAAATTTCTCTACACGAGTTCTGAAACACCCTGTATGTAGGATAAAAAAACGATCTGGTTGGGACAACGAGATCAATAGTTTAAATACGGACCAACTAATAACTATTTTTCTGTTAAGGGCAACAAGCCAACTTGTTGTGGTTGCCAAAAACGAAACTTGTAAGCACAACGACTGTCTTGTTGCCCAAACCAGATTTCTAGTTACATCAACCAGAAAACTAGTTGTTCCGTAGTTGATCTGGTTGCCCCAGTTGACTAATAGGTATGTTCAAACCAATCCTTGAAGAAATATATTTATTAAACTCTATACCGGGTGTTTCAGGAAGGTGGTTCACCCGCCTTAACTCTTTTACTTCTTTATGTAGGATCGTGAAATTTGCAGGAGCTATATTATGTATAATTTAGGAATTTTTTACATAGTTAGACATTTTTTGGCACTTCCGGTTTCACCGGAAATGAATCGAACTTTCGATTTTTAAATGGAACAGCCTGTATATTTTTAAATATCTCGGTTTAAAAATAAATTCTAAGAACAAGCATTTGCCACTTGTCTATTTTTGACGGATCATGTTCTTTTTTATTTAAATTTTTAATTTAAATCTCGAGTGCCTTAAATTAGCTTATTCGCTTAATTTTCGGTCTGGTATCTTCCGAAATACTATTTTGATTTTTTTTCCCAAAACTCTAAATGTGCAGGGCTCTTAAAGGTTCGAAAATGATACTTTGGTCCATAAGTAATTTTTTTCAAATGAAAAGAGGGGGCCTCATAAGGTTAAAATGTAAGAGAATTTTCTTGCGAATATTTTGATACCACACATCAATAGTTTATTTGGAAGAACTTGGCATTAAAACAAAAGATTTAAAATGAAGATTAAACTAAAAAATGACATGACCTGCCAAAATTTGACAAGTGACACATGCTTGTTCTCAAAACTGATTTCTGAATCAAAATATGTAAAAATATAGAGGGTGTTCCATTTAAAAATTGAACGTTCGATTCATTTCCGGCGAAACCGGAAGTGCCAAAAAAATTATAGCTATGTCAAAAAATCTTAAATTATACATAATATAGCTTTTGGAAAGTTCAAGATCTTACCTAAAAAATTAAAAAAGTTAAGGGGGGTGAACCACCTTCCTAAAACACCCAGTATATATTATGTCTATCTTTAATGATTAAATGCTTTAAATAAATGTGTACAAACAAGTACAGAGTAAAATTAATTACCATTTGCATTTAAATATATTACCGGCATTACTTATTACACTTGTTATTCAAGTGTAAATTAACGAAAAAAAAAAAAAAACTTTGTCCGCAAAAATTCCGCATGTTTGTCGAAATTAAGATTTTGTTTTTAAATACTACTTTCAGCACAGATAATTTCACGTGTGAAATTATCAAAATCACGGACTTCTTGATCAATGTTTAAAAATATAAAGGCCAAGGTAATTTAGGAAAAAATACCTTCCTCTAAGAATACTTTACATTTTTCTTAGCCAATGTAAACATTTAATAAGCTTATTTTGCCACTTTTTACATTAATTATTAAATTTTAACAGAAATTTATCTTGAAAACCACAAAATCAACTTTTGACAGAAGCCCTTTCGTTTGCGTCAGAGTTTATAGCAATTATTTTTAGCGCGCGCTTTTTAAATATTTAAAAAGATTGGCTTGATACGCAAAACTAAATAACTTAACACAAAATTGCATTTTTTAAACATTTGTTTAAATGCTTTTTCTTGCTAGATGGTTTGTAAAATAGTCCAGTCAAATACCACTTGAGGCAGTCAAATTTTCAGAAAACTTTATTATGGCCTCATAAAATAATTTTGCTCTAAAGTAATGTTTTTCGTTTATTTTTCGTTAAAAGCTCTCGAACTTTGGTTACGAGCTTTTAATAACGAAAAATATACTCAAAAAATTACTTATCAAAATTATTTTATGGCACCATAAGAAAATTATCGAAAATTTCATTACCTCTTGTGATATTACTGTTGAAAATTTTTATTATATAATTTAAAATACGGTGTTAATTAATTTTACTATCTCGCACATGAAACACGGTGCACTGTAGGCTTGTTTGTGTATGATATCCTTTGTAATATCTCACCGGTGTCGCTGTCTATTTGTAGTTAATAGGGTCACTATTTTGCACTTTAACCTAGCTCTGTTTCTTAAACACTTTCTCTCCAAACGTTGCACCCCTAGGTCCAGTCTTACCTTAGACGACTCTGGGGACAGCTCAAATCAACTAGCATGGCATGACGAATGTGTTAGGTAAGTTGTAAGAAAGTGTTATCCAAATGTTTTTTGATGGTATATCAAGTGTGCTGTATTTAGAAAAACAAGCCTTAAATACATAATATTATATGTAATATTACATATGCTTCTCATTCTGTAGTATATTGCTTTCCCATTTTGAAAATTTTCAAAATTTCGGAAAGTCTTGTATTCGTGCAAAATTTTCAACATTTTTTTTTGCATATTTTTGCGTTTTATGACGTTTTATGTTGATATAAATCAATTTAAAGCAAAAAAAAATGTCGGTTGATCGGTCGATCGGTCTGTCTGGGAAATCTTGTGGGAACAAGACAATTTAAGAACGCTTTGAGCTAAAGACTTTAAATTTGGCATACAGGTATGTTACCAAAAGTTCTCGCTCGGGATTGTTTTTGGTGAACATTGCGGGGGGCAAATGGGGAAAAATACATTTTTTTTAGAAAAATTTAAAAATTGCTGTATGAGGGTTTTTAAGGTTGCTGAAATTGAATTTCATAATAAAAATTTCCTAACTACACCCCCGCAGGGGTGACGGTGTAAATATATTTAAATATTTTCAATATTTTCGTCAAGATTGGTATATAGGGGTTTTTGTCTTCGACGAATATGAATCTGATAATATTTTTTTTCTAATTTCACCCCCTGAGGGGTGGGGGTAGTTTTGGTGAAAATTGGTATTTTGGGGTTTTTAAGGCTACTGAAAAAAAATCTGATAACTAAAAATTCTATCTCCCCCCCCCTAAGTGCGGGGGGTAGTTAGTCGTGGAAATTGGTATAGTTTTAAGGTTGCTAAAAGTGTATCTGATGATAAAAAATCAACTTTATGCGCGGAGGTTAAAAAATGGGAAAGCTCTTTTACTGGGCAGTGTATTCTGTAAAAACAATATTCTAACCAAAATTCTTTGATGAGATTTATATATACTCATATATTTAACTGAACTGGTCAGTATGTCTATCGGTCTGTCTGTCTGTAGTGTTAAAATATAAACGCAAATCTTTATTATTTTGATATATTGTCAAAAATGCAGTATCACTTGTAGTACACAGTAGAAAAGGATAAAACACTCCTTAGCTTAGCAATTTGCTTTTAAAATTTTTATAACCGGCTTTGATAAGACAATTTTTAAAAATGATAAAATTAAATAAAACAACTTAATACATATATAATGAATGTGACGACCCCCCAACGAACTAATAACTCTTCTCTCTAGAATAGGCATTTCATTTGTAAAAACTGACAAAAACGTAGCCAACATATACATTTGTCTGTCGCACAGCTTTGTTCTGACAGAGACAACAATAACACTTACTGGTAATTGTTATTGTTCAGGCCTGAATATACCTACTATTTGTTTACAAACAAACCGAGATGTTGGCGATACTTTATATTAACGGAATGCGTATTCTAGAGAGAAGAGTTCTAAGTTCGTTGCTACCCCCTCTCTATTAAAAAAAATTCACCACCCCACATTTAAAGATAGTACATTTTAGCAATAGATATTTCTGTTCCAAAATTTCCTGGAAGTGCTATTCCATTGAAAAAAAAAAGAATGAACCTTAAATTTTTTTTTTAAAGTTTTATTATATTTTTGACTCCTAAAAGTGATTAATTAAGAATTGACAGTCTATAAAAATATAATGCACGTTTGTCGGTTAATAACCAAAAATATATAGTGACCTATATAAAAAGTTATCTACCTATTTTATTATGGGAGGCATAGCGTAGTGGCTAGCGCGTATGCATAGCAAGTCTACTAGCGTGAGTTCGATTCTCACTGGCACCGATTTGCCTTTTTCAGTTAATTAATAATTTAAATTTAGCGAAGGCGATAAGTGAAACGGACACCCCCTAGGAACTGGTTCGAAAGTCAGTATAAGTGGGCTAGTAGTAGAGGGAACCAACGGCTTTAATTGACTTTCGAACCAATTTATAGGGAGTGTTCGCTTCACTTACGCCTTGGCCAAATTTCAATTATTAATTAACTGAAAAAGGCAAATCGGCGCGCCGGTGAGAATTTAAAAAGTAGTTTTTTTTTAACATCTCTAAACCTACTAACCACAGTAACGAATTTTTGCGCATGCCTTAACATTAATATGTAATTCTTATTTGGTAATTTTAACCAGGGACGTGCGAAATGGAGGGACGATTTACCCAAAACTTTTTTATCTGTAGACTTTTTTACATAAATATAATTCTTTAGTTAAATATAGTAATTATATAGTTGTGAAGTGGTATATTACTAATAAATATTTTTCTACTAATGTTATAAATTGTAAAATTTGGTTATAGCCGAGCAGAGATTATATTTTTTATTATAACTTAGTCAGTTAGGTTGGCCATACAATCTTCTATCGTATTTCAAGTATACCCGGGAGGAGAATATACTTAACCACGTATCACTTTATTCGGGAGCTGGTATTCTAGTGATATGGTGCTTTGGAAACAGATTTAAACAATTTCTTCTTAACTTAAGAATAATATATTAAATAAATGTGAATAAATTATTCAAGAACATGAAAGATCGATTCTTAGTTCTAAGTTCTACTTCTATGCAAAGCCCCTAAATTCTAATTTCCATTAAATATTAGTTTTCCATTAAATACTTCTAAACTAAAACATTCTATGTTTGAAATCCCAACTATTCACAATCATTTTCAGAGCCCAATTTATTGTCCACATTTTTCTTAGTGTAAATATTAAAACTGGTTCGTATAAAAAGTCATTTAAATAAGTTTACAGAATATTTTTCAAAATTCATTAATATTCGTCAAAATTTCTATCAGTGTTCATACTAACAATATTTATAGGTGTATTTTTAATTAAAGAATAATTCTCAAAATTATTTCTCAAAGAAACTACATTTTCACTTTTTAAATTGACATGGAGACACTCTAAGTAATACTGAATAAATATGAATTTTTTCATGAGTTTATATATAATAAGTAGGTCAATAGTTAAATTTATTTGACAAGGCTTTTAGCGCAAAATATTTCTAAAGACACCGACTTTATTTAATTACCCTGACAAAAGAGTTTCAGTCTCATCAATTTGCAAGCTAATTACTATTCCTGACATCTGAAACGATTATTTTAACCATAAATTAGATTTGTTTATAACCTTAGATCTTTTAAGTTATACCGACAAGAAATGCCGTGATTTAATGTAGAACAGGTCGGACTCTGCCGAAGCAAATCTCGTGAAGGCAGAATGTATTTGCGCTTATGATTATTTTAAAAATTTTAACACCATATAAAATATACGACAATATTATGGAATACTGCATGCATGCATGACGACTTTATAATATATAGTATGTTCTAGGTATGTGTTATTCTGTCTGTCAAAGCTTGGTATAAAAAAGTTATTAAAGCTTTTTTAATAATACCTGTTCCATTCCCTTTCTAGTTTGAATTTTATTGCATGTTTAATATAACATAACAAGTGAATATTAAAATTTAATGAATAGTTTATTATAAAATACAATATTTTATACGTATAATTTTATCATATGATGGTCTTGTTTAATTTATTGCCTTACACGGAAAGAAATTTTTAGTAAATTGCCGTTAAAATCCAGTGAAAGCAAATACTGTTTGCCGAACACTTATTTTTAACTTGACCTCGTGGTAAATGGTAAAAATTATTGCAAGTGGGAAACAAATTTATACTACGATATTTGAGGAACGCTTTGATATAAAAACTTTAAATTTGGACTAAGAGTTTTCACATGGAAATTCGTTGCTCAAAGCTTTCTTGAAATATCGTAGTGTTAAGTTTATTCTTAAAAGACTTGCACTATCGCATAGACGTTGCTAATACATGGTGTTTGCAGTCTTATGGTATATAATATTTTGAATATGGAACAAAAAAAGCACCAATAAAATTTTAATGCTGAAGGGCCATTTTTCATTTAAAACATCTAAATTTAACATTAAAGGTGTAATAGCCCTTTAAAAAGAACATTTTTGATTGCACGATTTTTTTCTCCTTAATTGCATTTTTTTTTAACGGTTACTCCCACAGTGTTACATTATATGACTTTTTTTATGCATTTTTACTCGTTTATATTTTTTACTCAAAATCTAAAAAAAGTACGCATAAAAAAGTATGGGGCAAAAATGTATTAAGCTGCACAACTTTTGTCCGTCTAGGCACGCCTCTGGATAGATTTTTAAAAAAATAATATAAAATAATTGCCTCTATTAATACTAGTATACATGCGAAACCTCGTCACTCTATCTCAAAGGGTACCAGAGTTATTAGTAAAAAAACTCATTTTTAGTACATTTTTAAAGGGTTTGTTTCCGGACCTTTGTTCCTATGCTTGGTTTACATGTTTTGTTATGTAGATTCATCCCCTTTAATATATGCAACAAGACTGCAAACACCGTGTATATTCGGGCCTGCAAAATTACGAGTTGGTCAACTAATACATAGAAAAAGCGGATTCCTTGAACCAAGGACACGTGTCGGTATATGTTCAAAGCCATATTCTCTTGTTTCAAGGCTGGAATTTTCTTGAACCAATGTCAATGTCCTTGAATGAAGCGCACGAGTTTTGTAATAAAAATCCGCGCTCTTTATTCAAGGACATTGACTTTGGTTCAAGAAAATGCCAGCCTGGAAACAAGAGAAAATGGCTTTGAACATATCCAAAGACACGTGTCCTTGGTTCAAGGAATCCGTTTTCTCTATTTACCATTCCTTCCGTCTAAATGCATAAATATTTTCAAAAAATTACGGAATTTTTTAATAGCTTTTAAGCTTAAAAGTGAAAAGCATGTAGATTAAAATAAGTATAATTAGTTTTCCTTTACTTACAGTAGAAAGGTTTATTAGTTGAATTTATACATAAATTTCATATGACAACATACACGGTGTATTTGAAATAGGGTCGGAAATTTTAACAGATGGTTTTACATCATAAAAAATGACAAAAAGTTCCTATAAACCTATGTCTAAAAATGTGTCATAAGGGTGCTACGCCCCTTTGAAAGTGGGTAAAAAAATCGGTTTTTATTTAATAACTCAAGAACCCTTTGAGACATGTTAACGAGGTTTTGCACGTGAATTAATCCTAATAAGGCCCATCTTTGTATGTCATTTTCACGTACTTATTTAAACCAGGGGTGTGCGAAACGGGGGGGGCCTTATCAGTTTTTTGTCCCAAACTTTTTTCTGTGTAACTTTTTTGCAATTTTATTTTTGAAATATGATTCCCCAGGTTCAAATACATAAAAAAGGTACTCTTGTTGTAATACTGTAGGATTAATCGTTTTCGAGAAAAATTCATTTGAAGGTGAAATTCCACGGTTCGAGGACGAAAAATTAAATACTAAAATGTTGAAAACCAAAATTTTAATGATGCAGGGCGAATGTACATTAAAAACTAAGAAAAAAACCTCATATACAGGTACTTCCAAAAATGAATCCTAATGGAGCTATGGTCTCCTAAATATGCACTATTTTTAAAGGGCTATGGTAGCTTTAAAAGCGTTTTTTCGACCTATATGTATGGAAACTTTTTTTCTTAGCTTTTGATGTAGAATAACATTGCATCATTAAAATTTTGGTTTTCGACATTTTAGTATTTAATTTTTCGTCCTCGAACAGTGAAATTTCACCTTCAAATTAACTTTTCTCGAAAACGGTTAATCCTACAGTATTACAACGTTTTTTATGTATTTTGACCTAAAGAATCATATTTTAAAAATAAAATTGCAAAAAAGTTACACAGAAAAAAGTTTGGGACAAAAAACTGATAAGGACCCCCCTTTTCGCACACCCCTGGTTTAAATAAGTACGTGAAAATTACATACAAAGATGGGCCTTATTAGGATTAATTGACGTGCAAAACCTCGTTAATATATCTCAAAGGGTTCCTGAGTTATTAAATAAAAACCGATTTTTTTAGCCAATTTCAAAGGGGCGTAGCTCCCTTATGACGCATTTTTAGACATATATTTATAGGAACTTTTTGTCAAATTTTATCATGTAGAATCACCTGTTAAAATTTCCGACCCTATTTCAAATACACCCTGTATTGTTTATTTTAAAAACATCTTTATTTATATTCCTAACAAGTATTCTCAAACTAAATAAACTCTCCATCGAGAACTTGAACCCCCGATGATCAATTTCAAAGTCGCAAATAATCTTCACTACTTTTTTTAACTAACCATGATTAGTTGGATTTTGGGAAGGCAGAAAACTTTAGTCTGTTTAAGCTACTGCTACACCTTTTCAAGTTGTAAATCAGAAAGTGTGATATTAATTTCAGACAGTGTAATTTGTTATTCAGATTTTTAAAATAAATTTCAGAAAGTATAAATTGTAATTCAGGTTTTTAAATTATATTTCAGAAAGTGTAAATTGTAATTCAGATTTGCAAGTTATATTTCAGAAAGAATTAATTGAAATTCAGATTTGTAATATATATTTCAGAAAGCGTAAGTTGAAATTCAGAAAGTGTAAATTATATTTCAGGAAGTAGAAATTAATATTCAGAATGTGTTATTTTTTTTTAATTTGGATCTGTAAATTCAATTTTAGAAAGTTTAAATTATTTGTAGGAAACGGTAATTTGTAAATCAGTAATCATAATTTTTATTTCGGAAAGTATTATCTTATTCAACAAAATTTAAAAAAAGTAGCAGTTATGTATTACACATATATTCGCTATTAAATATTGAACGGCAATAAATTAAAATTAAAAAAAAATGTATTTTTTACATAAAATTAAACATTTAACAAAATTAATTTCTAAATGGAGGTTACTTCATTATATTACATACGTATAAATTATAAATTAACAATAGATAAATAGTTCTGAAATTTAATTTACACTTTCTGAAATACAATTTACACTGAAATAATAATATAAAGTTGTAATTTCTGAAATATAATTTACACTTTCTGAATTTCAACTTACGTTTTCTGAAATATAATTTACACTTTTTGAAATTTAATTTATATTTTCTGAAATATAAATTGCAAATCTGAATTACAATTTACACTTTCTGAAATATAGGGGAACAGGGGGCACAGTGAGTCATTGGGCACAATGAGTCGTTGACTATAACTCTACCAATATTAGCTTTAGAAACGCCGCTTTCTAATGGCACGCTAAGAAGACGTTTCTCTAGATAAAGGGTCAGTTGCCGGTAAACCTGCGTGGCGTGTATTGAAGAGAAGAGGTGGCTGCATAAAATAAATAATGAAAGTATATTTTTTGTTAATCTGTTAATTAGATATATTTGTACTACTTTTACGTAAATTTAAGTGTAATTTGGCATTTTTATATTCTTTATTAACTATTAAATAAGTGTGTTTACACAAATTTGTCAGATATTTGGTATGTTTTTTTATGTCCACTTTGAACTGGTCTGGTTACTTGGGACACAGTGAGTCAAAGACCGATTGGACACAGTGGCTCATGATCCACTATGGTTAAATGTTCCTGTATATTTGTAATTAAAATTATTGTAGGAATTTTTCTTTCCCATTTTAAAAATTTAGGAAAGCCCTGTATTCGTGAAAAAATTTAAAATTTTTTTTTTTTAGTTTGTTGCGTTTTATGACGTTTTATGTCGATATAAATCAATTTCAAGCAAAAAAAAATTGTTGGTCGATTGGTCGGTCTGTCCGGGAAATCTTGTGGGCACAATAACTTTAGAACGCTTTAAGCTAGAGACTTTGGCATACAGGTATGTTACCAAAAGTTCTCGCTCGGGATTGTTCACCAAAAACAATCCCGAGCGAGAACAATATTTACAAAAATTTGAAAATTTCATTATAAGAGTTTTTAATATTGCTGAAATCGAATCGGATAATAAAAAAATTCTATTCTAATCCTAAACTCCATCCCCGCAGGGGTGAGGGGGTAAATATTTGAAAATATTTTTCATATTTTCGTGAAATTTTGAGGTTACTAAAACTACATCTTGAAATTATTTTTTTCCAAATCCACCCCCTTAGGGGTGGTGATGATTTTTTTTGAAAATTGGTTTATACAATATACAATCAATGTATACATTTAAAATAGTTTTTCAGGGTCTTGATTTACGTTAGTTTATTTTGACTTTTGTTTTTTTTTTCTTACTTAAGAGTTTCATTTTCAAGGTTTTGATTTACCTACGTTAATTAATTTTAAGTTTTGTTTTTTGTTACCAAAGAGTTTTATTTAAGTTTATGTAGGTATCTAAAATAAATATTTTTTTAAATTAATAAATTGACTTAATTTATTTAAATATCACGATTAACTGTACCCCATACTGACTCACTGTTCCCCTTGCAGTGATTCACTGTACCCAGTACCGGGGGCTCAGTGAATCACTGTGATTCACTGTACCCCGTACTGGGGGCTCAGTGAATCAAATGACATTTTGCCAAAAAAGTACTTGTAAAAAATCATGGTCTATTCATTTTTAATTTAAACCTGAAAATTATGTTAGCTTAAAGATCAAAGAAACGTAGTATGAAAAAAAATCTGATTTATTGTCAAAACTTTTAAAAATACGCGCTCTGAAAAATTAAGTGACTTACTGTGCCTCCTGTTCCCCTAATTTGAAAATCTGAATTACAATTTACACTTTCTGAAATATAACTTGCAAATCTGAATTACAATTTATACTTTCTGAAATTTAACTTGAAATTCTGAATATCAATTTACACTTTCCTATTTACAACTTGAAAAGGTGTAGATACTTATGTTAAAATTTGCAGAACAATTTACATTGATTTTTAATTCCTCTGCGTTTATTTTTCCTTGCACCATTACAAAACATTATAAAACCGCACCACATCAACATTATCTCTCCCACAGCATCGTAAAGGGATTTCCACCAGTCTCGCCCTACATCGGTGTCAGTCCGACCCTGTGCTACCTGCTAAAGGAAAAGAAACCTCTCTGCTGTCTACAATTAGCCCAAGTTTGCGAACACTGCAGCTACAGGAACGCTAGGGACTATCAGTGGCAAAACAAAACAATAATTTTAGCCGCCGATTACGCTTCGAACGGAATTTACAACTTTATCATACCATTGCGGGCGCATTTTCGATCGAAAACGTCTTTGAATCCGATTATATTGCTTTTGGAGAGGAGGCCGGATATTGCGTTTCTGGATGCTGTCTCGTATTTCCCCCTGGTGTATTGGATGTTGGGATCCATTGACTGGTAAGCTGAGAAATGCTTTTTTTTATTATTATTATTATATTATTATTATTATTATAGTACAGTAGGTTGGGCTAAATTTGACACTTAGGGTAATTGTGACATGTCCTGTTATAATTCTTCTAAACTAGTTTACTTAGATGCAATCCAACCCTGGCATTAGGTTTTTTATAGTATTAAATATTGCGCGTAAAATTTCGATTGCATTTAAACTTGTTATAACAGGACATGCCACAATTACCCTGGGTGTCACATTTAGCCCAACCTACTGTAAATAGAATCTATAATTTATTTGAGGCGTATATATATTCATAGTATTATTAATTTGAGCCATTTCGCCTCAATGGTTATTTATATCCGATAAAAAATCTAAAACAGAAAATAAAATTAAAATGTTATTATCAGGCGCACTCATTTCTAGATGCGCTGGTAAGGTATTGCGTTTAAAATAATACATATCTGCTATATCTTCTATTCTGATAAATCGTTTAAATAATTAAAAAAGAACGACAAACTGAATAAAAGTTAACTTCTGACGTTTCTAATCTGATTCCGTTTTCAAAGAAAATTATTAGTTTTTGAACGAATTTGTGCAATATTTGGTTTTATCAACCAAAATATGACAAATGTCAAAATATGTAATTTCGAGATAATTGAAATAAAGACACCCGTAACAATAAAAAGGTGTAGAGAAATTAATTTGGAAAAGGCGTTTTTGTTGAAAACGTGTAGAGAAGTTAATTTGGAAACAACTTTTTTCAGATTAGATCCCGAAACGTTAGAAGTCAAATTTTAGTCAGTTTGTCCTTCTTCTTTATTTATTTTAACGATTTATCAAGAATTTTATTAAAAAGTCTTTATTTAGGCAAAATTTTTAAACTTTGGTAAGGTATTAATAATATTTTTTAGGTAATGAAGATATAGCAACTAAGTATTATTTTAAAGGCGACACCTTACCAGCGCATAGAAATAGGTGCGCCTGATAAGAACATTTTAATTTTATTTTCTGTTTTAGATTTTTTATCGATATAAATAATCATTGAGGCGAAATGGCTCAAATTAATAATAATAATACTATAAATATTATTATAGTGTTGTAAGAAATCGATACCTTCAAGCAACAAAGCAGTAACTCATAAATTGTTATTTTTCACGACAGCTAAATATTTTTTTTTGTATTTAAGGGTGGGCTAATGAATAAAGTGGAAAGGTAGCCACGTGATACATCATTTGAAAGCTTATAAAATTCTCTACCCAACTGTATAAGTAGTTACCCGGGAAAAAAGATTCATGCATGAACATACAAAATTTGACCATGCATGGATTTTGACCATGCATGAATTTTGACCCGGTATGATCATGTATGATCATGTATGATCATGTATGATCATGTATGATCATGTATGGTCAGGTATGATCATGTATGGTCAGGTATGATCATGTATGGTCAGGTATGATCATGTATGGTCAGGTATGATCATGTATGTTCAGGTATGATCATACCGGGTCAAAATTTAAGCATGGTCAAAATTCAGATATGATCATGCATAATCATGCATTATTCTACCTAATTTAAGGCAAAAATAGACATCATTATGCATAATTATGCATGATCATACATACACTTTTTTCCCCGGGTATAAATAAATATAAATCTCAAGAAAAAATGTTTAAATATGATTATGCATAATTATTTATAATTATGTCTGATTTTACATCAATTATGTATAGTTATACTTAATTTGATGCAAAATTATGCATAATCATACAAAAACTTTGTCATGCAGGGTGCGCCTTCGCCAAAATTTAAAATGTTATGCATGCATATGCGTCGTCCGTAAATTCTACAGACTAGTAAATAAAAGCTCCACTTTTCCTCTTAGTAAAACAATATACTATTTTGTAAGACGTTTTACTTAAAATTCCCATGAACATCTTAGTTTTATTAGCCTTAATTTTTTATTAACCTACAGATTTTTTTTATTGTTTTATTTTATTGTTTTACGCGTAGGTGCTTAGACGGGCTTAATGATGTAATAAAAAACCGAATAAAACGGGTGGGGCTCGTTCAACGAACTAATAACTCTTCTCTCTAGAATAGGCATTTTATTTGTAAAAACTGACAAAAACGTAGTCAACATATACATTTGTCTGTCCTACTCGCACAGCTTTGTTCTAACAAAGACACCAATAACAGTTACTGGTAACTGTTATTGTTCAGGCCTGAATATACCTACTATTTGTTTACAAACAAACCGAGATGTTGGCGATACTTTATATTAACGGTATGCGTATTCTAGAGAGAAGAGTTATTAGTTTGTTGGGCTCGTAACTTCGAAAAGTCACCTACTATGTTATATTTTAAGTTCGTATTATTGATTGAACATCGGTCACTCCATTCAGCGACAGCTTGCTGTTATCATCTACAGCGACTGACAGGAAAACTGACCGTTGTCAAAATTATTATTATTATTTTTGGAAAACCATTTTTCAATTAGTACAGAAAATAAATAGTCAATAAATGAATTAGGCAATAAAGTTAATTATAAAATATACAAAAAAAAATAATCTAAAAATTTTAAACTTTGCCGCTTAATTTCCTAGTGTTTTAATTTGTAATGTTTTTAGTTCCATATACTTTTTAATTGCCATTATGTCAAAAATGTTTGTTTATTTATATATTTATTATTTTAATTTTGTGTACCCCTTGTAAATTTACTTACTTATTATTTATTCCTAACCTCACTTTCATAGCCCCCTAATTTTTGCTATCTTACTTTTCAGAGCTAAGCCCTAAAGACGATCTTTTGATCGAAAGCGCTAGGCCTATTTTAAATACATATATATGCTGAAATACAAATTCGTTTTTATTTTATTCTACACATCATACAAGTCAAATATTAAATATTTTATAAAATATACATTTAGATTCAATCTGCTCTTAGCAAAAAATAAAATTAGTTAATTTAAAATTTCGAAAACTGATGTCGCCCCAACTTTTTAATTAAATATATCTTCATAATTTCGAAAACTGATGTCGCCCCAACTTTTTAATTAAATATATCTTCAGAATAATATTTTATTAAAAGAATAATTACATTGACTATTTCACAAACAATATATAGGCCAATCAAAATCTTTAATTATTAGTTTCTTGACCAATCAGATCAAAATGAATATGATAATTTTTGCACATGTGCAATTATTACTTGGTTACTATAGAAACAAGAAACTGACAGTTACTGACATCTTAATAAATGTTATATTTTTGCAAAATATGTTTTTAATTTGTGAAGCTTACCTTTAGTTGATTTATTTTTATTGATAAGAAATATAAATATTTATTTTATAACCAAAACATCCTAGTATAAACCCTAATTAATTTCAGATAATATATTATGTTTTATGCATTTCCATCTTAAAAGCTTTAAATCACTAATATTCATAAATTTTAATTTATTTAATTGAATCTAGGTATTAAAAACAGGCCACTCAAAACTAATTTAAACACTTATTTATTAAAAATATATTTATAGTAAAGACGTAAATAATTTACTTCTTTTAAATGACGGAAATCAAAACATCAAATGACTGCGCTGGCACCAGTACAGCGTTGCCAAACTTTATTGCACACTATTTTGCCCAATGTTTCCAAAATTTTGACCGATTTTTTTAATGGTATTTAGGTGTTTTACATATAAGCGCTAGTCTAAAACAATAAAGCTACGGTTTCCTCCAAAAGTCGGAGTCGCTGACGTCTGCGACCGGGTAGCCGCGACCAGGTAGCCGCGACCAGGTCGTTACGACCCTACCTGTTTTCCTCGGTCTCACCAGTCGCCAGTCGCCAGTCGCCATTCTGTTATCTGGCCATTTTATAAACAGCTGTATTTTTTTCTTGCGAGTTTATGCCTTTCAATCAGTATGGATATCTCTAAAAAATCGGTTCTTCTAATGTTGCTGAATTATCAAGCAGGAGAAGAGAATCTCCTCCTCTTATTAAAATTACATGATTAAGAAAGTACTGCTGCCAACAAAATAATACTTTCCCCTATAGCCCTAGGTTCATTAAAAATAAAAACAAAACAAAATTAAAAAAATAATAGTTTTTCAAAAAAAAAAAAGTTTTTCAAAAGAAAAAAAAAATTCAAAAAAGTTTTTCAAAAAAATGTTTTTTTAAGTTTCCTTTTTCGCAATAATGATTTTGAAAAAAACTGTTTTCAACCCCTTACCCCAATCCGATTTTTACCGAAAACAATCCCAGCCTAGAACTTTTTAAGCAATTCTAATTGAGTGAAACAGTAAAAGACACTTGTCACAATGCAAAACCACCTGTTTTACTGTCAAATTCGCGACGAATTACTCGTGCGTCTGCTCCCGGAGCGGTCAAGCGACCGGCGACCAAACGAACGGCAACCGGTAGTTAGTAGTAACGACTCGGCAGCAGCTAGGAAAACAGGCACATTTAAAATGCATTGGAGATGTCTTAACGACTCGATCGCAGTCGTCAGCGACTGCGACTTTTGGAGGAAACCGTAGCTTGAGATCCAAACTCACCCCTGCGAGTTTTTACATCTTGTAAAATATTTTACTACTGTATGTAGTAGGTAGTAAGTAATAAATATGTATATGCTTTGTGTAGTTTGGACGATCTACTTCGAGCTGGAATAATCCTGGCTGAAAATGTGGTGGTCGTAAATAAGGAACTTTCCAATTCAGCAGAAGAAGATTCATTGGCAGACTGTAACACTATAGTGGCCGTTCAAACAATGTTCAAGTGAGTATAAAATTTATTTATTTATTTATTTATTAAATTTTATTTTTCTTCCTACACTATAGTAAAATTGGCAGACTAACATCTCTACTCTAAATTTCACTACTCCGTAACATCTCTACTCCATAACATCCCTACTCCATAACAACTCTACTCCATAACATCTCTACTCCATAACATCTCTACTCCATAACATCCCTACTCCATAACATCTCTACTCCGTAACATCTCTACTCCGCACTATATGCACTTGATTAGCAACTTATTAATTAAGGAGTGATTGACGGAACAAAGTACATTATTTTATCACAAACATACCTGCGACCTACGGACTTGGAGTCTTGGTGGTATATTTGTTCCCTGTATATGTACCTCCAAGTCCCGTCTCTTTGCCCGCGTACTCTTAACATGTTCTAATAAAAAAAAACAAAATATTCTAATAAATAAGGTATTATTGAACTAAATACTTTAAATGTAAAAATTCAAATTGCTTACCTTGACAAATATTTTTTTGACTTAAGTCAATTTTATAAAAGGTGCTAAAACACCTTTTGTACAGAACTGTAAAACAATAATTATCTTAATTGTCACAAAGTTTTTTTTAATTAAATTAAATTAACAAATATATTACTATGTATATTTTAGTTTGTATTTATAACATACGTCTGTAATTTTTTTTTTATTTTGTATAAAGACAAACATTTACTAGGAAAAATTGTGATAAAATAATGTACTTTGTTCCGTCAATCACTCCTTAATTAATAAGTTGCTAATCATGTCCATATAGTGCGGAGTAGAGATGTTACGGAGTAGAGATGTTATGGAGTAGAGATGTTATAGAGTAGAGATGTTACGGAGTAGGGTTGTTGGGGAGTAGGGATGTTATGGAGAAGGGATGTTATGGAGTAGAGATGTTATGGAGTAGAGTTGTTATGGAGTAGGGATGTTATGGAGTAGAGATGTTACGGAGTAGTGAAATTTAGAGTAGAGATGTTAGTCTGCACAATATTGAATTTTACAGTAAAAAGTCAGATTTTGGGGAACCTTGGCTTGTTTTCATATAAAACTTTAAGAAATACAGGGTGATCAATAATGGTGATATAATGGTGAAATATCAAAAAAAAATCCTATAAAGGTTGGTCTGCAAATGAGCCCTAAGGGAGCTATGGCCCTTTAAAATCGTAATAAAAAAGGTTTTTAATTTATAACTCTGGTACCCTTTAAGCTAGAGCGACAAGCTTTTGCATATATACTAGTATTAAGAAGTGCAGTAAGTTTATAACTTTTTTTTTTGAATTTATTTAGAGGCGTCCCTGGACGGAAAAATGTAATAGGCTTAACAAATTTTTGCCCCAAACTTTTTTATGTGTACTCTTTTGGATTTTTTGTAAAAAATATGGATTTCTTGAGTAAAAATATATAAAAAATGTCAGTGTAATACTGTAGGAGCAAATATGCAATTAAGTGGAAGTAACATTTTGTGTCACCAAAAACGTTACTTTTTAAAAGGCTATTACTTCTGTAATATTAAATTTAGGTGTTTTTGTTCAGTTTTAAATGAGGAATCACCCTGCAGCATTAAAATTTTATTGATGCTTTTTTTTGTTCCCCATTCAATGTCATCTTTGAAGGGCCGTAGCTACTTGAGCGCTCATTTCCGTACCAACCGTTACAGAAACTTTTTTTCATATTTTTGAATGTAGAATCACAAATTAAATTTTGCTATGTCATTTACTGATCACCCTGTATAAACGATAAAAAAAAAAAATATTAAAGATTTTCCGTAAGGGAACGTTCAAGTATTACGTAACGCAAATTTTGATCATTTTGGAACCCCCACCCCCCCCCTGTAACGCTATTTTTCTATACCATTAACATGAGAGTAACACTCCAAAATGACCCCCAACCCGTCTAGGAGCGTTACGTAATACTTAAACGTTCCCTAAGGGAATGCAAAGTAAATTGTATAGTCGAGTATACATTGTATACACTGTATACATTGTATATATACAATGTATACATTGTATACAAGGTATTCGCAATTAAAATTAATTTTATTGTTTTATTCATAAACATTATTAATTATGGACAACAATTGAGTAGTCCACTTGCAAAACTTTCTAAGTTAAGGGGGGATCCCCATTATCACCCCCTGCGGCCAATGCTTTCATGGAATACTTCGAGAAAAAAGCTGTTGAGTCATTTCCATTAAAACCTAAAATTTGGCGCAGATACGTAGACGATGTCTATGCTATTTGGCCCCATGGCATGGAAAGCCTTCAAGGTTTTCTAAATCACCTCAATTCCCAACATAAATCTATACGGTTTACGATGGAAATTGAGAACAACGGATCACTTCCCTTTTTGGACTTTTTGGTTTACAAAACGGAAAATGGCTCAATAGGACACTCGGTATACAGGAAGAAAACCCTCACTGACAGATACCTAAACGCATTTTCACATCACCAACCCTCTCAAAAACGCTCGGTAGTTAATTCACTTGTTCATAGGGCTTTCATGATTTCAGACAAGAATTCCCTAGACACAGAACTCCTTAAACTAACCAAAGCCTTGACCATGAACGGTTATACCAAAAAAGACATTAATAAGACCATATACAAATACAGAAATCCCAGACCCAAACAACAGGACAATAGTGACAATGACAGACAGACACAAGTTATACTTCCCTATGTAAGCGGTATCACGGATAAAATAGGTAAACTTTTGAAGAAGTCAAATATTAAGCCTATATTTCGGTCCAACCAAAAATTAGGTCAATGTTTGACTTCAACAAAAGACAAAATACCCCTGAGTTCAGAAGGCGTATATAAAATACCCTGCTCATGTGGTACGGTTTACAAAGGTGAAACTAAGAGAAAAATTTCTACAAGACTTCAAGAGCATGAGCGCAATATAAGAAAGAAACAAATTTCTTTATCGGCAGTAGCCGAACATGCACATGAAACAGGTCATAAAATCAATTTGTCTGAAACAAAACAAATATTAACAGAAAACAGAAAAATGCCAAGGAAGATACGGGAATCGATAGAAATCATCAAGCATCCTAACAATATCAATCGGGACACTGGTTACCACTTACCTGCAATATGGAAGTCTCTGATAGGAAAAACCTCGTCACGGGTGAATAACCACAACTCGTCATAAATAGTGACACAAGTTGATTCGAAACTTAGTTTCAGATTAATCCCTGAAGATGTCTCTAGTAGTAAGAGACGAAACGTCGGAAAGTGAAAATCCATTAACACGGTCTAAACCCGAAAGTGAAAGTTCTTTATATTTATGATGATATTAAGAAACATAAGTAAAACTTAATTTTAGGCATATCCACAGGCTCGCATAAAAACGTAATACATAACAATATTTATGTTCTTATGCGAGGTTCTGGATAGGCCTTTTATTAAATATTTAAATGCTTGTGTTATTATTTGGTATTTATTTTTTCTATTTTGCACCTCTTATAAGCTCATAATCACACGCATTTTGCGTGTTCTTATAGGCCCATAAGAGGTCTGTACTTTTTGTTCTCTTGGGTTGGCAACAGATCTGGCCTATCGCTTGACGTTTTCCGTGCAAATGTCAATGTCGCTTTAAAGTTGAATTTTCTACAAAATTTTGTGTTTAGGTTATCTTTACCATGTTAAAATTGTGGCTGGGTTAAGTGCAGTAAAAAAGAGAAGAGATGACTATAAAATATATGAAAATATAATTTGTTCTTAGAATTTTTAACATGGTGTAAACTGTAATGTCAATCCAAAACAAAAATCTCTAAATCAGTCATCAATTTAAATGTAAGTTTTTTTAAACTTTAGAGCAAAATAGAAAAAATTGTATAAAGCACTCGTTTCATAACACGTTTTTAGCGCACGAGTACAAGTTTAGAAAACGAGCCGCTTGCGGCGAGTTTTCTAAAGTTTTCTAAAAAACGTATGTTATGAAACTAGTACTTTAATATACTATAAAAAAACGTAAAGAACTTAGGCAGTTTTAAAACTACAAAACTTTGCAGGAGTATTTGTGCAAAAATTTTCAAAAACTAGTTTTTTGCTTATTTTTGCGTTTTATGACGTCTTATGTCGATAAAAATCGATTTTAAGCAACAAAAAACTTTTCGCTCGGTCTGTCTGGGAAATCTTGTAAGCACGATAACTTAAGAACGCTTTAACCTTTAAACTTGAAATCTAACATACATCAATGTTACAAAAAGTTCTCACTCCTGATTGTTTTTGGTAAACATTGGGGTGGGGCAAGAGGGGCGAACGGGGGAAAACCATATTTTTTCCCAAAAACTTAAAAATTGCTATAATGGGGTTTTGAGGTTTCTGAAATTGAATCTGGTAATTAAATTTTTCTAACTATACCCCCACGGGGGTAAGGGGGTAAGCATTTTAAAATTATTTCAATATTTTTGTCAAAATTAATAGGGGTTTTTGTGGACGACGAGACTGAATCTGATAATAAAATATTTCTAACTTCACCCCTGGGAGTGAGGGGTGATAATTTTTAAATGCTTACAATATTTTCGTAAAAATTTGTATATAGGGGTTTTGGGGGTTGCTAGAAAATAATATAATAATAAAAATTTTCTTCCCCCTCGAGGGCGAGGGGGTAAATATTTGAAATGTTTTTAATAAGAAAAATTTAACTCCACCCTAGGTGGTGGGGGTAATTATTTTTAAATATGTACAGTATTTACGTGACAATTGGTTTATAGGGGTTTTTAAAGTTGCTAAAACTGAATCTTACAATAACACAATTCTAACTCCACCCCCTGAGGGGTGGGGGAGGATTTCGTGAAAAATTGTATAAAGGGGTTTGTTTTTAAGGTCGCTAAAACTGAATCTTAGAATTAAATGCACTGCCCAGTAAAAGAGCTTTCCCATTTTCACCTCCGCGCTTGAAATGGATTTGTTATTATCAGATTCACTTTCAGCAACCTCAAAAACCTCAATATACCAATCTTCACGAAAACTACCCCCGCCCCTCAGGGGGTGTAATTAGAAAAATGTTATTATCAGATTCATATTCATCGACCCCAAAAACCCTATAACCCGTTTTGACGAAAATATTGAAAATATTTAAAAATATTTACCCCCTCCCCTCCTTGGAGGTTGTTCACCAAAAACAATCCCCATAGGGAACTTTTGTTAACATACCTCTGGGCCAAAATTCAAATCTCTAGCTTAAAGCTTTCTTAAGTTATCGTACATATTTCACTGGGCTAACTTAGCACTATTGGCAAGTGGATTTTTAAAGAGCACCGTTTGCAGGTGGACTCTTTTGTAACTTAGTACGTTTTGCAGGAGTACCAGTTTTTTTACTCTGCTTTGCACCAAAGTGAATGATTTTTTCTGCATAAAAAAAAATTTAATTATGGATTTATACAAGTATTATGCTTTTATGCAATTATCTCAATTTTCATAGGGATGTAACTTAGGCAGTTTTGCAAGTGGACCACCCTGGTAGAAAAGTACATAAATCTAACTTAACATAACATTAGATTAGTGACATTTTTATGTTTAGTCTCAAACGTTATACAAAAACGTTATAAAATATATAATTCTAACCTTAAAAACTAACTTTTCACAAAAATGTTATAAAATATATAAATCTAATCTTAAAAACTAACGTTTGACAAAAACGTTATAAAATACTTAAATCTAATGTTAGTTTCCTAACTTAATTCTAACCTTTTTGTAACCTTATTTTAACTTTAAATATTTTTAAATTTACATTATTAATACGTAAGCTATAGTAAAAATACTCATTCCAGACAGCTATGTGATAATTATTTATTATTTCTATAAGTTTAAAAAAATATCCCCCAAAAGTCAAAATTATAGTAAGTCTGGCAACGCTGTACTATTACTGAAAAAATATTTTAAGATTCTGAATGTATAAATAAATATTAACTAACTAAATATAAAGTTTTTTTGAGAGGTAGCCGTATTTATCGAAGTATAACAGGATATTACACGAAAAATATTTAGGGCCACCTAAAAAGATGGCTATTTATAAATAAATGTACGAAATTATGTTTAAAAATATTATGATTGTTAAAATAGATAAAGATTTATTTATATGAATAAATTTGTCTCCAGCTGCCATTTTATGATGCAGGTAGACATTTCCTAGTTGGCCACGTCCCCTCCGAAAATTAGAAATTAAACGTACTTATAACGTATTTCTAACTTAAAAATCTAACCTTAGATTAACGTTTGTAACTAACGTTTGATTCTAACGTTAAAAAGCGGGACATTTGCACATTTTTTATAACGTACTTTTAAACAGTTTTTTAACATTAGAAAAACGTTATTCTAACGTTAAATTTCTACTAGAGCACTCAATTCATTAAACATATTGCAATATTGTTTAAAATTATATTGCTTTAAATGTTGAAAAATATTTTTCGATAGCTTTCAAATTAATTTGCAAAAACAAAACTTCAAATATAACAATTATTAATAATAAATTAATGTAGGTGAGTTAAAATTTAATTTTAATTATTTCAAAGGCTATTATTATTTAAATTTCAAAGTTTTGTATAATAGTTTGAAATTTATAGATTTGATCGCATAAAGTAATTATAGAGTAAAGACGGCAAATGTGGACTAGGGTAGGGAATGTGGAATGTCTGGATTTCTGCGACACACAGTCAGTATCTGCTCGCAGGGAATTACTCGTTTGCGGATCCAACGATCACATAAACTGACCACTGTGCGATATCTAAAAAGAGTTATTCATTACAATTTACAGTTTTTTCTTCCAAATATAATATAAATAGGCATCGGATTTTAGCGATTCGTGACGTCACAAATCCATAACTGGGTACAATAAGTTAACAAATTAATATTAATTTTATAAATATGTTTAATATGTTACCAAACTAATACATTAACAAAGAAAATTATATAAATATTATGAAAATCCCATAACGTTTTTATTTAAGTAAAAGAAAATAAAAAAAATAAAAATTCTGAAAATTACGATTTAGTTGGACTTTAAAAGTCCAAACTTTATTTAATAGTATGGTGACATGGTGACTGGGTATTACTTTTACCAAGTAAAAAAAAGTCTGCCTGGCTAATCTTTTTTTATTGTCAATAAAAGGTCACGTGACGTTTATAACCTGTGATTAAACGAGCCAATTAAAAACAAATTTTGTATTTTTACTTTTATATTTTAGAATTATAAAATTAAAAATATTAAAATACACATTTTTGTTTAAAATTTTTTTACTTACTTTAAACTAAATTGTTCTTGTTCCTCATCTCCTTTATGAGTTTTTGTATTCACATGTCTTAAAATATTTTTTCCTTATAATCACCAAGATTTCCTTATAATTTTTATTTTTCATCACTTTTCCTTATTTTTGTTGTGTCAGATTTATTTATTAATAAATTATTTTTAATTATCTTAAAAATTTGTAAAAAAAAACCATTTCAATCATTTTAATTTTACAAAATATTTGCTTTGTGCAAACAACCTGGCCTTTTAATAAATTAAAAATTAAAAAAGCAACAGAAAAACAACATTTCTTGAATAAGTTTTAATTTTTATTCTGTTTTATTTAAATCTTTTCTTATACGGCAGAAGCAGTGGTTCGGAAGACACTATAGGCGGATGATCCACAAAAGGTGGTTCATAATTATAATGAGTATCTGGCCTGAGTGCATGTGATATAATCATACATTACCATGGTATTACCAACCTTCAATGCAACTTTCCCAAGTATTTTGGTTATATTTTTTTTTCCCTTCTATAGGCTTTATAATAAAAAATGTTTTTACATTTATATTGAATGTGAAATATTCAGATCATAATATACAATGAATATTATACCTATGTTTTGTTGGATATCTTATTTCAAATAATATAAATAAATTTCTTTGGTATGTATGTGGGTTTCTAATGTCCTTATTTACCTAAAAATCTTTTTTCGGATTATATAACAGGAATCTCTTTGTGTTTATTTTTCTCACTTTTAATATTGATATTGAGCAAAGGATGGTATCATATTTTGGGCTTAATCTTGTGCAATGATAAGATTTTACATACTTATAGATACATAAAAAGTATATAATTTCTCAAAATTTTAGCCCTTTTTATGGCCCGGAAAATAGTTTAATTATTTTATCCACGGCCGTGATTAATAGGCCTATTAATCAAGGGTCTCTAAAAATAAACCGTTTAAACTTCAAAATATGGGAGGATTGGTGTAGTGGACTACCGCGTCGTACTTGACGAGTTTACTACCCAAAATAGCGTGAGTTCGATTCTCACCGTTTCCGATTTGCCTTTTTCAGTAAATTAATAATTGAAATTTGGCGAAGGCGTAAGTGAAGCGGACACTCCTTATAAATTGGTTCGAAAGTCAATTAAAGCCGGTGGTTCCCTCTACTACTAGCCCACACAAGTCCTTTACTTAGAGGATGCTTAATTAAGTAGAATAGTACGAGGTTAAACAAAAATGTAATGTAAATGTAATAGTATTCTACTCGTGTATAATAGTTATTAATCATTCGGGTGATTAGGCCACTCGCCTATCAGCTTGTGTCCCAAAATTTACGCTCATTGATTAATAGCAAATATTATACACTCATTGAATAATATACTATTAATTACGAATTTTGACATATGTCAAGTGGCATGTCATGTCAAAATAAAAATAGTCGTTCTCCCCCCCCCCCCCTTTAACTTTTGAACGACTTAAGATATCAACTTGAAATTTAAAATGCTTAAATAACATAACCCAAATAATTTTTTGGTATATATTTCATATGGGGAAAATTAGGACAGGCGGGTGGGGGTAATATTTTTTAAATAGAAAGGGGAGTCATGTGATACATCATTTTAACACGTTGGCCATAAATTGTATATTTTTTTAAATTTACACTAACACTAGGGGGGCGCTGGGGGCAAAATATTAAATTAAAAAGGAGACTTAGGGTATTTTTGTACCAATTTTTTTTTTCAATTTCAAAGGCCGATATCTCAAAAACGGTACTACTTAAAAATATTATATTTAGGGCGAGCAGTCTTAATAAAAAATGAAAAAGCCCAAGTGCCAAATTTGTTTACTAGTGTAATTAGTTTACGAGATATAGCGATTTAAAAATATTGCCACCCGTCTAGAAAAGATATACTTTTCGGCATGTTTTTATTGTTTTGACGAATATTGAAGCAGAACCACGGAAAATTATAAGAAATATGATTTTCCGGGTAATTTTTTAGTAAATTGGGCGCCGTTAGCTCAATCTCAGGGTGTGGTCGGTCCGTGAGCGTTTTTGAATAAAACAAACCAGAATCAATTTAATCGGACTGTTTATTGTGTGAATGTTAACTAAAACAAATATCGCAAATTAATATAGGTATTATTGGGGAAGAGTATTTAAAGGGATATGACAGCATTTTAGGTAATTAGGCGGTAACGCCATTACGCCAAAAAATACCACATTCATTCAGAAACTAGACAACGACTTACCTAAAACAAATATCCCATGTACCACCAATTATTATACAATATGATGCACAGTAAAATAGTGTAAACAAACGGCTATAGGTTATCTTAGTTAACTCACACGGCATGCGAACTGCCAAAACCTGGAGGTCGCGAAAAAAAGGATAGTTTTTTTCGCGGCAAGACGAATGACGTTTTAAATCGATAAAATATTGATTTAGTACATGTATGGCCATCTGTGGTAATTTAATTAAAATAAGAAAATGGTGAATACGACCGTTTCAATATCCACATTGAAACGTAAAAGCTATGTTGAAAATACTGCTAAATGTAACAAAAAACTAATTGTTATTTTTATTAGATCGTTATCTTCATAAAAGTTCTGCCAATTTTCTTTTGATAATAAAAAATCTTTTATACGAAATCATTATTAGCTTATTTAACAATTTAACTCCTCATTAAACTGGAATTTAATTAATTGGTTGTTGCAATCCGAGTAAAATATTGTTTTATAACTATAGTCCGCCCAATTATGCAAGATAGTACTTTAAAATTCCCCCGATTTTTAAGCTACATCATTGGTTAAAAACTCGTACCTTTTAACATATAAAATATTGTGACATTTTTTGTCTATGACAATGACCATGAATCTGTATACCAAATAATTAAATAAATAAATGTCGAATAATAAAATATTAAAAATATATATATTTTACTGAAGATGATAACTTCTCCATAAAAAATACCAAATCTACTAAGTTCCTGGGAATCACTATAGATCAGCACCTCAGGTGGGATTTGCATGTAAAACAAATTAATAGTAAAATTAGATGTTTTATTCCCTATTTTAAAATTTTAAATCAAATTCTTAATATTCAACAACTCAATATGATTTATAGTGCTCTAGTAGAATCTCACTTGAGGTATGGTATACTAGGTTGGGGTGGGGTATACAGGAGTTTCTTAGAAGATCTGGAAATAACCCAAAAAAGAATACTTAAAGTTATTCACAAAAAGAGTTATACTTACCCGTCTGATGAAATCTTCTCATTGTCAAGAAGAATGGACTGCAGGCAGCGTTATTATCTATCCTTAAGTATACATATGCACTCTGCAAAAAAAGAATTTAGATCGACAGTTACAAGAAATAATAAAAACTTACTTGTTCCAAAAGTATTTAAGACTATTGGTCAAAGAAGCAGCAAATACCTGGGCCCAAGGGTTTATAATTCGTTTCCTCCTGAAATAAAAAATATTTTAGTACTAAATTCATTTAAAACAACATGTAAAAACTATATTCTTAACTTACCTAGAGTATACGTCCATAATATTATAGATCTGAAAAATGTCTAACTCGGTAAAATTACTCACTCCTTTAAAAAAATAAAAAAAAAAAAAAATAAATAAAAAAGCAAAAATAAATGTATTCTTATTTATAACTCTGTCTATATAAATTCTACAGCATTATTTAAAGTGTATACTTACCCAATCTACCTCCCCAAACACTTATAATTATTTTGTTTTATGTATAAAATGTAGTATTTAATATTATGTATTTGATGTATTCTATGTTTTTTTTTTTTTTTATATACGCACATTCAAATTTACTTTGTAAATTTTAGTGCATATTAGCATATTTGTTGCAAATTATTTATTATTTATATTGTGAAACTTAAATGCAATAAATATTATTATTATTATTATTATTATTATTATTATTATATATATATATATATATAATAAATAATAAAGTGAAAAAAAAATCATTTAATTTAGAATATTTAATCATATAAAATATACATCTGGTCCAACAGCCAAGCAGCCCTCAAGGCTCTCAGTGCACCCGGCACAAGATCCAGTCTAGTGCAGGAATGCAAATGCAAAGAAGCCCTGGAGGAGATACCGAGAAACAAAAGAGTCCACCTTGTATGAGTCCCTGGACACAGAGGGATACCAGGCAACGAGAAGGCAGACGAACTTGCCAGGCTCAGAGCCTGGGACCCGAACCCATGCTTGGTATTACAAGGAAACAAGTCACATCAGCCCTCAACACGTGGGCTGGAGAAAAACTAAGAGAAAGCTGGTCAAAGGTCACGAACTGCAGGCAGGAAAAGTACTTCCTTTCCGGTCCAAGCAAGTCAAAAACCGCGTGGCTACTAGGAAGAAGCAGAGCCACGGGTCACTGTGGACTAGGAAAGCACCTGTTCAAGATGAAGGTCGGTAACGACCCCGTCTGTGCGGGTTGCGGGATAGACGAAGAATCGCCCTTCCATTTCCTAGGACAATGCGATCGGTTCGGCAGAATACGACAGGAGATCTTCGGAGTAGCAACGCTTCGAAGAGAGAAGTTGCGTACCCTTGTCTGGACAGATATCGCTACCTTTATAAGGAGGTCCGGCAGGATTAGGCAGGGAGTAGTGTAAATATATGGCTGGGACAGCTCGGGGCTGGGAAAAAGTGCCATAATGGCCTAGTTGCCTGGCTTGTAGCCTCCCCACCCTTACTACTACTAGTACTAATCATATAAAAAATTTAAACACAATATTTAGTAAATCTTATGGGAAATAAAACTTTTAACTCCTTAGAAATGAAATATAATTTATGAAAATTATGAATTTCGTTTAATTTATAATTAAGTAAGTGTTCACTTCCTTCTTCCCGAGCCTGTACGCCTTTTAACGGTTTCCTCCTCTGTCCATTTTTTTTTTCTATCTTAACAAAACTCTCCGAATCATTAAACTTTGCCGAGTCCACTTGCTCACATCCTACTTCCAATAACCCAATAGCTTGAGCTTTCTTAACATCATTTAATTGATGCATTTCTAATTATGTACTTAATTAAATTAAATCTTTTATTGATTATTTACTTTATAATTATTATATATAATTTTGACAACTATTGTCAACATTGACAACTGCATTAGATTTTCTATCTTGTTTTTTTTTCGGATCCAACTGTACAACAAACCATACCACAGTTTTTTTTTTGAGTTGTGTCACTTTTGAAGCAAGGGTGTGATATGTCTACAACAAAAAGAAGGGAAAGTACACTACCCTCTACGCTAGAAAGCAGCAACTCCATTGTCGCCTAGCTACGTTTTGACGTCAACTCTGATGTAATATTTTAAAAAGGCTGCTATGCGACAAATGGAGTTACTGCTTTCTAGCGTAGTAGGGCAGTACAAGTATTGCGTAAGAGAATATATAATTTACAAAATGAAAATTTAATTAAAATTTTTAAAATAATGTTTAAGTTTGAATAAGTCTGAGGCATAAAGTACTCATTTTTATGCTAAACAGTTTAACTATCCATAATTTTAAGTCTTAGTTGAGGCGTATAGTGCAAGAGTGGCCCATATGTGTTTTTTTGAGATCTGCGTTTTTTTTATAAATGTAATAAGGACATCTATATCTTTCATTACATACCACCCTCATAACAGAGGATTTTATTTTTGGCACGATACAAGCATTTAAAGCACATTATTAAAATTATCCCTTTTATTAGTGCAAGAGTGGCCCACAGGTATAGGCTACCAGTCAAACATATTTTGACAGTCATAAAAACGTCCAAACGCAGCGAAACGTTTTAAACAAATTCGCCCTCCCCCCCTAGAGCGTAACGTGATACTTGAATGTTCCCTAATGGGTTGATAGTGGTGTTCGCTGAGTTATATTATTGGGGATGTTGAAAAAGCCAACTGTATCATTAAAAATGTCAATTTTATTCTTAAAAAAGCTAACAAGGCAAGTTTTACCAAGGATTAATATAGATATTTTTAGAAAGATTCTTAAAAAAGCCAAAATTTGTTTTATCGAGAAAGTTATTTGTTCGCCCCAAAAACAAATCATTTTCTGCACAAATGCAGGAGCGTTATGTTACCAATTTTCTACATTTTGCTTTATTAATAAACAATAATTACAACTTATCTTAAACTTTGAGATCATAGGAACTGAAATCCATTTAGGTTCTTGAACAATGTTTACGCATTAGTTATTCTTCATTTTTAAAGGTTTTTTTTTGTTTTTTTGTTTTTTGTTTTTAACCTCGTACTATTCTACTTAATTAAGCATCCCCTAAGTCCAGGACTTGTGTGGGCTAGTAGTAGAGGGAACCACCGGCTTTAATTGACTTTCGAACCAATATATCTAGGGAGTACGCCTTCGCCAAATTTCAATTATTAATTAACTGAAAAAGGCAATCGGCGCCAGTGAGGTTTGAACTCACGATCATTAGATCAGTGTCAGGCTATATCGATGCCATTGACCGCTGAGATAAATCTCCCAATGGTTAAAGGTAATTCCAAGAACAGTAAAAAAACTTTTATTTAACTATTCCAGAGCATTATTGGTATTTTGACTATTCTGTTATTAAATAACGAACATTTATTTTCACATGTAAAAATAATTAAAATTTCAAAGTAAAATGTGAGGTTAGATCTCCAAAAAAAAACGTGTTATTGAAGGTCAGATCTCGTTCGTAATGCAATAGTTGCCCAAAATGAACACAATGTATAGTGCAACAGTGACCCACCAATTTTTTTCTCTAAGAAAGTAAAGAAAGTAAAATAAATTTGTTTGTCATACATTACCTTAATGTTGGTTGAGTCTAAAAACCCTAACAGAAAAATTTTAAATAAAATAATGCGTCCTAGACCAAAGATTAAAAAATCGAAGAAATTTAAATAGCCATTATTTCAATATTTCCATAAAGTGAGACGGGCCACTCTTGCAGTATACGCCTCAGTTTAGTCAAATTAACGCCAAAAATGAGGACTTCCCGGACCATAGTGCAATGCTGCAATTTTGTTAAAAACAATACTAGGAAACTTGTTTAATAAAATACCTAGAAATATCTGTAACTCACAAAAATCCATCATCTATTTTATTGCAAAAAACAAAATTCTCTGGGAATTTCTTCCTATGCATACATTATATTCCATACAAATTGGATGAAAAAGCATATAATAATGTTATATGAAAACTTCCAATTATATTGTAACTTTTATAAATATTTTTCTTGAAAATGCTTTTATATATTTTACGTTTTACACAGGATCGGAAAAGGAAAATACAATAGAAAATAGAGTATTCGTTTATAAATCCAAAACCTGTGATGGCTTTGTTAAATTTATTTAACTTTTTTATTAAGCAGCTTTCTTCTTAGTAAGTAGGTATGAAAAGTAAATCGAAATCGCAAAAAAAATTGTCCAGTTTATTTTTTATTTATTTATTTATTTGATATATACGAAAACTACCCCCCCGCCTCTTAGGATGTGGAGTTAAATTTTTTTTATTATCAGATTTACTTTTAGCAATCTTAAAAATATACCAATTTTTACAAAAACTACCCCCCGCCTGTTAGGAGGTGGAGTTAGATTTTTTTATTATAAGATTCACTTTTAGCAACCTCAAAAACCCCAATACACAAACTTTCACGAAAACTACCCCCCGCCCTTCAAGGGGTGGATTTTTTTATTATCAGATTTTCTTTTAGCAACCTTAAAAACCCCAATATACCAATTTTCACGAAAACTACCCCCCACCCCTCAGGGGGTGGATTTTGAATTTTTTGTTATCAGATTCACTTTCAGCAACCTTAAAAATCCCAAAACTACCCCCACCACTCAGGGAGTGAAATTATAAAAAAAATATTATCAGATTCATATTTGTCGACCCAATTTTGACGAAAATACTGAAAATATTTAAATATATTTACCCCCTCACCCCTGTGGGGGTGTAGTTAGAAAAATTTTATTATCAGATTCAACTTCATCAACCTTAGCAACCTCAGAAATTTTCAAATTTTTGTAAAAAAAATGTATTTTCCCCATTTGCCCCTTGCCGAACCCCAATGTTCACAAAAACAATCCCGAACGAGAACTTTTGGTAACATACCTGTATTCGACGCTCAACAAAAAGTGAACAAAAAGTGAACAAAAAGTGAACAAAAACTGAACATGATTTTTGTTCGTTATTGAATTCTCTACAATTTATGTAAATAACTTGTTTTGTTTAAATAATCAGAAAAAAGTTACAGAGCGTTAAAAAAATATTCATCATAGTCAAAAAGTTATTACTTTTCCAGTTCGTTTTAAAAAACCGAACAAAATTTACAAATTTTTAACTTTTGCAAATTTTCAACGCTCTGTAACTTTTTTTTTTGGTTCGTTAAACAAAAAAGTTATTTAGAAAAATAATGCAGAATTCGATAACGAGCAAACATCATGTTCATTTTTTGTCGAGCGACGAATAGAAGCTGAGATATGAAACAAAAGCAAAAATATGCCTTTTAGCACATAACTATGCAAAAAAAATCGCAAAGGGTTGCAAATTTTTGGGTTTAAGCTTTTCAAACGAACCCCTTTTGATTACAAAAAAACAGAGAGTTTGAATTTCATTGCAAGGTCAAACTACCGTTCAAATGTACTATACTGGGTGTTTCATGGTAGAGAGATCAGACGATTTGTGGCGTTATTAACAAAGATATCAAAATTAAATTGTTACCAGTCAATAAAGACCTAGTTATCTTTAATGGCGATTTATCCCGTTAGATTAGACAGGGACAAAAGTTCTACCCAAAAAGGATAGAAGACATACATACACTCCCACTTCCACCGAACCAAACAAATTCTGTATTTGTTCTTTGTTGAACAAATACAATAGTTACTTGGCCGGGCGAAAAGTGTAACTATATTATTTTTATTAAAGAAATTACTGGCGCTATCTAAATTTTAGTAGAATTATCTTATTCTACAGATTCACATTAGCTATGTTCGTTCGTGTAGCACAAATGAGATGGAGATAGGGTAGACGTCTTTTGTTTCATAATTTTAGTTGTAGAGAGCTCCATTTGGCCCAAACAAAAGTATATGTATAATAATAATATTTATTTCATAAAAGTTCATGTTCATATTATAATTAATTAAAAAAAAAATGTGGGTCAATCTAGAGCACTAGATAGGTAGGTTTGTTAGGGTAGGTGGGTAGTTTAAGTGGTTTGTGTAGTGTGTAGACTACCTACCCACCCTAACAAACCTGCCTATGCAGTGCCGAAAACCGAAAAAAATTGCAAATTTTCAACTTTTGCAAATTTTCAACGCTCTGTAACTTTTTTTTTTTGGTTCGTTAAACAAAAAAGTTATTTAGAAAAATTATGGAGAATTCGATAACGAACAAACATCATGTTCATTTTTTCTGTCGAGAGACGAATAGAAGCTGAGATATGAAACAAAAGCAAAAATTCATTTTAGCACATAACTAACAAAAAAAATCGCACAGGGGTGCAAATTTGAATTTAAGCTTTCCAAACGCACCCCTTTTGATTACAAAAAAAAACAGAGAGTTTGGATTTCATTTCAAAGTCAAACTACCGTTCGACTGTACTATACTGGGTGTTTCATGATAGAGAGATCAGAAGATTTGTGGCGTTATTAACAAAGATATCAAAATTAAATTGTTACCAGTCAATAAAGACCTAGTTATCTTTAATTTGGCCGAAAAAAAAGTATATGAAAGAAAATATTAGTGGCATATCGGACAGAAGAGAAAATTAGAAAAAAAGTCTGGATTCGAACCAGTATTTATTTCATAAAAGTTCATGTAGGTATATTATAATTAATTTAAAAAAAAATGTGGATCAATCTAGAGCACTAGATAGGTAGGTTTGTTAGGGTAGGTGGGTAGTTTGAGTGGTTTGTGTAGTGTGTAGACTACCTACCCACCCTAACAAACCTGCCTATCCAGTACCGAAAACCGAAAAAAATCGCAAATTTTCAACTTTTGCAAATTTTCAACGCTCTGTAACTTTTTTTTTTGGTTCGTTAAACAAAAAAGTTATTTAGAAAAATTATGGAGAATTCGATAACGAACAAACATCATGTTCATTTTTTCTGTCGAGAGACGAATAGAAGCTGAGATATGAAACAAAAGCAAAAATTCATTTTAGCACATAACTAACAAAAAAAATCGCACAGGGGTGCAAATTTGAATTTAAGCTTTCCAAACGCACCCCTTTTGATTACAAAAAAAAACAGAGAGTTTGGATTTCATTGCAAGGTCAAACTACCGTTCGACTGTACTATACTGGGTGTTTCATGATAGAGAGATCAGAAGATTTGTGGCGTTATTAACAAAGATATCAAAATTAAATTGTTACCAGTCAATAAAGACCTAGTTATCTTTAATTTGGCCGAAAAAAAAGTATATGAAAGAAAATATTAGTGGCATATCGGACAGAAGAGAAAATTAGAAAAAAAGTCTGGATTCGAACCAGTATTTATTTCATAAAAGTTCATGTAGGTATATTATAATTAATTTAAAAAAAATGTGGATCAATCTAGAGCACTAGATAGGTAGGTTTCTTAGGGTAGGTGGGTAGTTTGAGTGGTTTGTGTAGTGTGTAGACTACCTACCCACCATAACAAACCTGCCTATTCAGTGCCGAAAACCGAAAAAAATTGCAAATTTTCAACGCTCTGTAACTTTTTCTTTTTCTTTAAATAAAAAAGTTATTTAGAAAAATTATAGAGCATTCGATAACGAACAAACATCATTTTAAATTTTTATCGAGCGACGAATTGAAGCTGAGAGGCAAAAAAAAGCATTTTAGCACATAACTATGCAAATTTGGATTTAAGCTTTCCAAACGAACCCCTTTTGATTACAAACAAACAGAGAGTAAGTTTGCATTTCATTGCAAGGTCAAACTACCGTTCGACTGTACTATACTGGGTGTTTCATGATAGAGAGATCAGACGATTTGTGGCGTTATTAACAAAGATATCAAAATTAAATTAAAGACCTAGTTATCTTTAATGAAGATTTCTCCCGTTAGATTAGACAGGGACAAAAGTTCTACCCAAAAAGGATAGAAGACATACATACACTCCCACTTCTACCGAACCAAACAAATTCTGTATTTGTTCTTTGTTGAATAAATACAATATTTACTTGGCCGGGCGAAAAGTGTAACTATATTATTTTTATTAAAGAAATTACTGGCGCCATCTAAATTTTAGTAGAATTATCTTATTCTACAGATTCACATTAGCTATGTTCGTTCGTGCCGCTCAGTGCTACACTTTCCGGCCAACCAAATAAATACTGTATTTGTTGTATGAAAAACAAATACAGTATTTGGTTGGCTGGAAAGTGTAGCACAAATGAGATAGAGATAGGGTAGACGTCTTTTGTTTCATAATTCTAGTTGTAGAGGGCTCCATTTGGCCCAAACAAAAGTATATGTATAATAATAATATTTATTTCATAAAAGTTCATGTAGGTATATCATAATTAATTAAAAAAAATGTGGGTCAACCATCTACACTTTAAGTTTAGTCCTAAGTTTGATAGAATACCTATTTTAACTTTATTTATTATTAATAAACAAATAATCAAAGGACACTAATATAATTTGATTTATTTATTATGTTCCAGGTTTTTCCCAAGCATAAAAAGTATCACGGAGTTGTCACAGTCATCAAATATGAGATTTATGCAGTTCAGAGCTCACGATAAATACGCTTTACATCTATCTAAAATGGAAAAGGTAAATATACAGATTTATTTTCTTTAGTTTTCTTTCTGTTTTGTTTTTTTTTTTTTTTTTTTGGTACTTGATTTATGAGGTAGTAAACTCTTTTTAAATAAAATGGTATAATGATACATTTGTTAGTTTTTAATTTAACGTATTTGTAGATTAGTATTCTTTTAAATAACATTTAAATTTAACACGGGAAAAAAAAATACGTATATACACTGCCGCGCATTAAATTCCGGACACCTAAAAAATTGACATTTTTTAAATTCAAATATTTCGAAAACTAATCAATGGATTTGACTAATTCTTTTTTAGTTTTAAAGCTTAAACATTCTCTAATTTTGTTTGTTTCAAGAATGATTACAATTTTTTTTTTCGTATTAACAGCAACAAATAATGTACAACTATGTTTCTTACCCCATCTTCTAGGACTTGCATGGTACGCCACTGCAACTGTTTATCAAATTATTAAAGTCTTTCTTATTGCGGCAATTTTAATGAATATTTTCTTTTTTATTTTTTTTTACTTTGTTCCTTCTGGTTTAGGAGATATCAGGATTTTCCTGAAAGTTGTCATTTTTTCAGTCAACTCAAAGAGAATAATTATTATTATTATTATAGGTTTTTAGAAGACTAAAAAGAAATTTGGTCGCATTTTTCTATGCCAATTTCGCTTATAAAAAAAATTTAGACACTTATGGGGAACGTCAGTTTTTTGTGCCACATGATTTTTTTGCAGTAAAAAAAATAAAGTAAGATAGGGCTCATTTTTTTAATACTTGGAACAGCTTTCCATCCTTAATAAACCAAACAACCTCTCAGGATGGGGCCTTTTAAAAAAGCCACCCGGTATACTTGAGTTAATTTAATTTTAATTTTGAACGTAATCTCAAAGGTTTTTGAAAGAGCAGTGTATGTGCGCCTGGTGGATTATTTAGATAAGCACAATATATTAACAGAATATCAACATGGATTTAGAAGGGGCAGGTCGACAGAGAGTGCGGCCCATGCCTTCACAAAATATATCTATAAAAAGTTGGATGAGGGATTACATGTGGCCGGGCTCTTTTTTGACCTGTCCCGAGCATTCGATTGTCTAAATATACCATTTACAAAAGAAAAACTCTTTAATTTAGGAATCCGAAATAATATACTTCTATGGCTTATAGATTTTTTAAAAAATAGGGAAATATTTGTAAGAGTAGGTAGGGCTATGTCAGAACTTTTTAAGATTGACATAGGCGTACCTCAGGGGTCTGTGCTGGGACCCCTCATATTTTTACTCTATGTTAACGACATGCCCAGTCATATAATCGCTGAAATTATCGCCATGTTCGCGGATGATACGTCTTTCGCGGTCTCAGCACAGACCCTTGAAGACCTAAAAATAAAAATTAATGAAATAATATCTTTATTCCTAAAATGGTGTAATGACAACAATCTTATCCTGAATTTGGAAAAAACAGAACTATTATATTTTAATAACACAAATGTAGATTCACTCGAAATAAGAATAAATGAAAAAATAATCCTCCCGGCGCGCAGCACAAAATTTCTGGGAGTATATTTAGACCGCAGTCTACGATGGGCAGATCAAATAGACTTTATCTCAAAAAAAATAAATAAGGCGTACTATGCCATTTCCAAATTAAAAACCACACTGCCCCTCAAGGGTATCTTAAGTGTATATTATAGTCTAGTTTACAGTCAGCTAAATTATAATATAATCCTGTGGGGTAGTGGTGTAAATTGGGAGAGGGTTTTTATTGCCCAAAAAAGAATTATTCGTAAAATATTTAATATCAAATTTAGGGATTCGTGTAAGGAATATTTTAAAAAATATAAATTAATGACAATGCCATGCGTATACATTTATAGGTGTCTGCTGCTTATTCGTGAAAATATTTCTCTTTATAATAAAAATTCTGATAATCATAATTATAACACAAGGAGCTGCAATGCACTGTGCATTCCTGCGGCTATAAATGTATAAGCTTGCGCGAATTTAGCATCAAAATTAAAAAATTACTTTTGGAAAGGGCATACTACGCCTTAAATGAGTTTTTAGAGGATGAAAATTTTTAACAAAAATGTAAACGTAATTTTATGTAAACGTAATTTTATGTATGATATATATTTATTTTCATGTTTGACTTGTATATCCACCTTAAGGTGGCACTTGTATGTATTTATATTAAATTAAAATAAATTAAAATTAAATTAATTCAAAAAAAAAATAAATAAATAAAAAAAACGGGCCCAAATTATAATTATAATTAAGGTATGTCTTTAATCTAAAAAATAAATAAATAATACGTTTATTTCAATAGTTATAAATGAGTACATAAAAACAACGTATATGAATATTAAACTTTTCTCAAAAATACAAAAATAAAATTACTTAAAAAGTATAAAAATTCAATTAAAAATTTAGGAGTTTTGGATACAAAATTTAAATATAATACAGGGTGATCAGTAACTGCCATGCCAAAATTTAAGAGGTAATTCTAAATCCAAAAATATGAAAAAGTTTCTATAAAGGTTGGTCCGGAAATGAGCCCTAAGGGAGCTACGGCCCTTCAAAATGAAATGTTGAATGGGGAACAAAAAAAACGCATCAATTGCAGTGCTGCAGTGCGATTCTTTATTTAAAATTAAGCAAAAAATCATTCTTCACCAAAACACTTAAATTTAATATTAAAGGAGTAATGGCCTTTTAAAAAGTAACGTTATTGGTGGCACAAAATTTACTTATTCTTAATTGCATTTTTTTAAAACGGTTGCTCCTACAGTGTTATACTATATGAGATTTTTTATGTATTTTTACTCAAGGAATCCATATTTTTTTACAAAAAATCCAAAAAAAGTACACATAAAAAAGTTTGGGGCAAAAATGTGTTAAGGCTAATACATTTTTCCGTCTAGGGACACCTCTGGACAAATTAAAAAAAAAATAAATTAACATAAACTTATTGCCTTTATTAATACTAGTATACATGCAAAAGCTCGTCGCTCTAGCTTAAAGGGTACCAGAGTTATTAATTAAAAACCTCATTTTTATTATAATTTTAAAGGACCGTAGCTCACACGATTCACTCACCGCAGTAATGAGGAGAATCCAGCGCATGCGCACTGATTCTGTTTTGACGTATGCCTAAAATTATTTTAAGGTTATGAAACATTCTTTTGCAGAATTTTACAAAAATATCTACTTTTTTTTATGCATATTGTTACACCAGGCAAGCATTTATTTTTTAATTAGCTAAAGCTAAATTATTTAGCCTAGATATAACCCTATTTGATTCTTAAAATATATCGCCTTCTAAATTCTGAAATATCGTATCTGAAAAATGCCTCCCATTAAAAAAAAACACCAAACCAGCAAACTACCAAACCAAACCATTATTAACGTTAACCAACGCCTCCCATAAAAAAAAACACCAAACCAAACCATTGTTAACGTAAACCAACGCCTCCCATTAAAAAAAAATACCAAACCAGCAAACTACCAAACCAAACCATTGTTAACGTAAACCAATGCCCCCATTAAAAAGATCAAACAGAAATTCTTGAGTATTTTAACAATATTTTGCTATATATTCTAACAAAAAAACTAGTGTACTGGTAGTAGTAGTTTGGTAGTTTGCTGGTTTGGTGTTTTTTTTTAAATCGGAGGCGTTGGTTTACGTTAACAATGGTTTAGTTTGGTAGTTTGCTGGTTTGGTGATTTTTTTTTAATGGGAGGCGTTGGTTTACGTTAACAATGGTTTGGTTTGGTAGTTTGCTGGTTTGGTGTTTTTTTTTTTTTTTTAATGGAAGGCGTTGGTTTACGTTAATAATGGTTTGGTAGTTTGCTGGTTTTTAGGAATCAAATAGGATATTTAGGCTAAATAATTTAGCTTTAGCTAATTAAAAAATAAATGCTCCCTGGTGTAACAATATGCATAAGAAAAAAGTAGATATTTTTGTAAAATTCTGCAAAAGAATGTTACACAAGCTTAAAATAATTTTTGGCATACGTTAAAACAAAAATAATAAAATCAGTGCGCATGCGCTGGATTCTCCTCATTACAGCGGTGAGTGAATCGTTAGCTCACTTAGGGCTCATTTGTAAACCAACCTTTATAGGAACTTTTTTTTATATTTTTGGATGCAGAATCACCTCTTAAATTTTGGCATGCCAGTAAATGATCACCCTGTATATTAGAAAATTTTATTTAAAAGAAAATAAAATTATATTAATTAAATATCAAAATAAAACTTATCATCTATCGCCCAACATTGTCCAGTTCTACATTTAACACATTCTCTAGTGCAACCGTAAGAATTATGAAAATTTTTATAACCATCCGTCATGTTTTTTATAAATTCTTCATATTCCTTATCTTGATAATTAATATTTGATAAAATTTTCTGGCATTCTGTTTTATCTGCACATGTGGGCATACCTGTGTTCTTCGGCTTATATTCTAAAGCATTTTCAGTATCGAAAATAGTTACTGAGTTGTTGTTGAGGGATTCATGTAGATCAGTCAAACATGAACAGTGCCATAAGTTAGGATCGATACTGATTCTCCTTACGAATATTTTTTGAAACAAATCTGACTGAATGTGACTTAAGTAATTAAAAGAAACTATTATTTTTTCTATGTAAACTCCACTCTGGAATATGTTTGGATTGAGTTCCATTATATTATTTCTAGAAAGGTCTAAATCTTTAAGTTTTAATTAATAAACAAATATCGGGACTAGGACTTTAAATAAAAACACTAACTTTTATGCACTAGCGACGTTTCGTCTTTAATCAAGACTTTATCAAGCTTAGCATACTTAAAACACTACATTTAACATAAATATTATTTAAATAAACAATTACGAACAATAAACAAAACTATAAAACCGTACACGTAGACATATTTCAAATTAACTGTATATCAATATGTCTACGTGTACGGTTTTATAGTTTTGTTTATTGTTCGTAATTGTTTATTTAAATAATATTTATGTTAAATGTAGTGTTTTAAGTATGCTAAGCTTGATAAAGTCTTGATTAAAGACGAAACGTCGCTAGTGCATAAAAGTTAGTGTTTTTATTTAAAGTCCTAGTCCCGATATTTGTTTATTAATTGTATAATCAAAGGACACTAATATAATTTAAGTTTTAAATTGCTTTCAAAAGCATCACTGGCAATGTGTTCTATTTGATTAATATGTAAATATAACTCAGCTAACTTGGGGAATAATTCAAATGCCTTTGAGTTTATAACTTTTAAATAATTATGATCCATATTTAGATAAAGATAAAGATATGTTTATTGCTCCTTCGTTTTTACATGAAAAAATGTCCAGCAAACGTCAATTAAAAATTATTAAATTATACACTGGTACATATAAGTACCTAACATTAAACATTAATAGAATTTACATTACAGTTCAAAAATTCTTCAAGTGTGTAAAACGGGTTATTCGAAAAATAACGTTTAATTTTTTCTTTAAATTTCCGAGGGCCCAGATCAGTAAAAGAACGAGGTAACTTATTGTAGGTTTTGATTCCTAGATACCTGGGTCCCTTTTCAAATCCGGCCGTTTTATGCCTAGGTATGCTAAGAGCATGAGGTTGCCTAGTGTTAATAGAGTTTAGATCCCTATTTGCCACAAATTTTTCCTTATTTTGGTGAACAAAAAGTATCAAATTGTATAAGTACAGTGAATAAACCGTCATTATTTTGTTATCTATAAATAATTGTTTACAGTGACTTCTGTGTTTTGCACCACAGAGCGTTCTGACAATTTTCTTTTGAATAATGAAAATACGATCTAAAAGTGTCGAGCCCCCCCAGATAATTAGACCATATTCAATGTGGCTTTTTATGCTTGCATTGTAAAAAGACAGGAGAAGACTTCTGGAGACGTTTTGTTTTAAATTATATAGTGCATAATGACAGCTGTTTAATTTTTTTGCAATATGGTTTACGTGGACATTCCACGCTACTTTTTCTTCTAGCGAAATTCCAAGTAGTTTAAATTCTGTTACTTGTGGTACTGACTTTTTGTCACAGTAAATAAGGATACTACTGTCATTGTTTAATTTATTAAATTTTAGGATTGCCGATTTTTTTGGGTTTAAAATAAGAGAATTCTGCCTTGACCATGTGGCCATTAAATCTGTTAGAATTTTTAAAAGTTCCAAGAAGTCCTCCCTTGTACAGCATGATATTAATGAAGTATCGTCTGCATATTGGCAAAGCTTAAACCTCTTCTTAAACTTGTCGGGAATGCCATTTAATAAAAATTTTAAAAGGTCATTACTAAAAATTAAAAATAATAATGGGGAGAGAATTGCCCCTTGAGGTGTCCCTCTGCGGATATTTTTTGTGGACGATTTGATTTTAACATTTGCCCGCTCACCTATGTCTGAAGTTAGTTCTACGTATTGTTGCCTATTTTTGAGGTAGGAAATAAACCATTCGAGAGTTTTTCCCACTATACCATAGGATTCTAATTTTAAAATAATCAAATCAATGTCAAGGACATCAAACGCCCTTGTCATGTCAAAGAAGAGCCCTGAAACTATAATTTCTCCATTATCTACATTTTCTATTACGTAATCCAAAATTTCAAATAAGGCATAGCTGGTACTTAGCCCAGATCGAAAGCCATAATGGGAGGATGAAAGTAAATTGTACTTGTCAAAGTAGTTAACTAACCGATTACACATAACTTTGTCAATAATTTTTGCAAAGACTTCTATGTTATTTTTTTCTCCCGATTTGTAAAACCATGAACTTTCAAAAGTTTTAAGTTGATTAGAATACAGTCTTATCGTTTTTAGCTGTTTCATATCAGAAAAAGCTCCTGTTTCAATCAAATCTATGAAATTCAATGCTAAATCCAAGTAATCAACGGTTAGGTTATTAACTATACCGTAGGGGATTCTTTCTCCACCGTTCTATATCAGAAATGGTGTGCGTCAGGGTAGCCTTCTTTCACCTGATGTATTTAATGCCTACATCGACAGTCTTCACCTTCGTCTAAAACTCTCCGGTGTTGGGTGCTATATCAATGGAGTGCTAATTAACTGCCTTAGCTATGCGGATGATATGGTTCTGCTGTGCCCTTCCCTTGAGGGACTGTATAAACTCATTAGGATATGTGAAGATTTCGCTGTAGAGCACCACCTTGTATATAATGTCAACAAAACCTGTGCCATGGTGTTCAGACCTTCTAATTATAAAGACTTAGTGGTGCCCCCGATCAAACTTAACGGTAGTCTTATAAGTATAGTGTCGCAATTCAAATACTTAGGGCATATTCTAACCTGTGATCTCTCCGATAATCTCGACATTCAGAGACAGTACAAAGCCCTCTGCGTCCGTGCTAATATGTTAACCCGTCGTTTCTCCAAGTGTAACTCTGACATTAAAAAACTGTTATTTCAAACATATTGCTCAGGGATCTACATGTCCGAACTTTGGTGTAATTATACACTGGGATGGTGGAATAAACTGCGCGTGTGCTATAATAATGCGTTTAGACTCTTAAATAACATACCGAGATTTTCTAGTGCTAGTGAAATGTTTGCTACGGCTCGTGTTAATGGCTTCCTAGCTATTCGTAGATTTCGGGCTTTTGGGTTCCGCGATCGGCTGTATAAATCTTCCAACCTCTTTATTGTGGCTCTGCTAAGGAGTGACATTCTATGGCGTTCCAATCTATGGCATACCTGGAGTAGAGTTTTAATGGGGGGACGGTAGCTCTTTTGAACTTTTGTATATTGGCTAATTATTAATTTTCTTGTAGATATTTTGTATGTTTTGTATTTTTTTTTTTTTGTATTTTTTGTATATGGCCCTCTGGGCTGGAATAAAGGATTATTATTATTATTATTATTTTAATGTGATTACTTCCAAAAAATATTCTTTTCAAAAGTACCTGGTGCTATTTTCGTTAGTTTACCATCTTGAGCAATAACTGCTAGTGGGTTTATTCCTTTTGGTATAGAACTTTTCGTCAATTTTTCTATTTTAGGGCTTAAAGCTAGTTGATCTGGATGACTTTTGACTTCCATACATTTTGTTCTGTTGTCAGTACATTGGAGTAATCTAACATTTTCGATATTTTCTAATTTCAGCAATAATATTATTGCTGTGAATAAGTAGTACTTTATCATTTTCTAGTTTATTCTAGACTGTTTAAAATGTTGCTGTAACCTTGTATAAAAATATCTGTTATTTGAGGTTAGGTTTCGTATATAGGGGAGAGCAGGCAAAAATGCAAGTAGCATTTTATGTTAAAATTATAAATCTTATAGTATTTTTTATATACATTACATTATATTTTTGTTTAACCTCGTACTATTCTACTTAATTAAGCATCCCCTAAGTCCAGGACTTGTGTGGGCTTGTAGTAGAGGGAACCACCGTCTTTAATTGACTTTCAAACCAATTTATAGGGAGTGTCCGCTTCACTTACGCCTTCGCCAAATTTCAATTATTAATTAAAAAGTCACTAAATCGAAATATTTGACGACTAATTTGTTACACACAACAATATTGACTATATATATGAACTATACATATGTATATATATTTATATATATATATATATATATATATATATATATATATATATATATATATATATATCGGTGTTTTTCAAAGCAGAAAACCGACATTCGATTTTTATTTTTTAAGAATACGAAAGTTTTTAATTTTTATTTATCGGTAACCTTTTTTCCCACCTTACTCGTTTAAATGAAATAATTTAAAAAAATCAAAATAAAAAGAAATAAAAATGTAAATATTTAAAACTTCGCATCAACTCTAGAGTCGACGCGGCGCCTATGCGAGTACTGGAAATTCACCGAGTACTGATTATTATTTTTATCACCGGTGGCAATATAACGATTTGAATACTAATTTGTTGGATATTAAAATAAATACAATTTTATTTTTTAAAACTAACCACAATGGAATTATATTGAAAGTAATTAATAATACATATATGGTAATTTTTCAATAAAGTGGTATTAGTCCAGTCAAATAATAAATGTGAATTCCAATAAATGTACACGGGCAACTCACCCCTAAAATTCAAGATATTGGACACTCTGTTACCATCCACTACTACCCTTTAAAATATCAGCCCGTGTATAGTTCTCCGCATAAAACAAAGTCTCCGACGAAAGGGGGAGGGACCATGCCCTCTTATTTCGGTCAAAAGCGTTATAAGACATGCGTGCCTGCAACGGGCCTCTCACTTGCACACACATTCCAAACATATTTCCCGTAGCCACAGATCCGTGCGTCAAACTATACATTAATTGCAATTTAACATAGAAAGAAGGGTATCGTTTTAAATAGGACTTTTGGGCTAAATAAGAAAAATATGTTTTTGTTTAAAAAAAGTGCAAAATGATGAAAAGAAATGATAAAAAACTGTGTTATTTGTTGACAAAGAACAAAATGAAAAAAAAAAATAAAAACTCAGGAATTATTTGTTATCGTAAACCCGACAACATCGCATTATTCTTGCGCTAAATGTGACTATCATACTAAAAAAAAGCAATATTTTTTGTTTATTTACAAAACCAACATAAATACGTTTAGGTAGAATGTATAATAAAAACACTGTACAATATTAATTAAATATACTTATTTTTAAATAATATATTTAATTAATATTAAAAGTTAAAAGTCTTTGTATAACTTTTTCATAATCTAGTTTTAAATCATATCATGGACATAAACTAATTTAACATGTTGAAAGCCAGATTAAATTACTTGTCTTGGGTAACACTGTCCGATGGAACTAAATGCTTTGGTTGAAGCTAATGTTATTATAGTATAAATACCTCAAAAATAACTCCATTATCTTACTGAAACTTAAGAAGCTAGTCACATAAGTCCAGCCTAATTACACATTGAATTACAGCATATTAAATCCGTAAAAACTAATAAAACCCAACAAAATATTTTAATATTATAGTCAAGAGCACACAACACAGACCCACTTGGGCCCCACTGTAGTAGTTAATGCGCAAAGTTATTTTTATTTTGACGAGATGACATTTGGCACTTGAAGTTTCGTACAATGTTGCCAAATCGTACATTGACATATGTCAAAATTCTTAATTAAAATAATTAATTAAAGTATGTTCCGGGATGTAAAAGGGGCTGAAATTTTGGCTAAGTATTTATTTTTTATGTATCATGTAAAGTCTTATCGTTGCAGGCGATTTAGCCCAGAATGCAATACCTTCCTTTTTCGTTATTTGACTGAACTATTTACCTACCAGATATCGATTAATTTATACAGAGCGGTCCAAAAGTCACCCCTCCCCTCTTAACTTTTGAACCAGTTGAGATATCGACTTCAAATTTGGAAATTTTAAATAAGACAACTTAAAATATTTTTTAGCATATATTTAATACTTTCAGCTCTTAAAATATGTGCAGGGGGGCATAAGGGCATATTTTTTTAAACGGAAAGGGGCTCGTGTAATACATCATTTTAAAGCTTATAAAATTCTCCATTTAACTTCATATTTTTAAATTAAAAAAAAAAAAATTGGGTATAAAATGGGGTTGAAAATGGGTATTAATGTCAAAATTCCTCTAAAAAAAAAAATAATTTTTAAAAAATGCCTAATTTCATCATAAAAAAATGTTAATTATACTTTTAAACTAATTTTAGTTGACATAAATAATAATTTATAAAAAAAAACTTAAAAAATCGAATGTTTTAGCACAAAAAATTGAAAAATCAAAACCTTAAAAAACATTTTTAAAAAATTTAAAAATATTAGTTTAAATAGAGAATTTTATAAGCTTTAAAATGATGTATCACACGACCCCCTTTCCATTTAAAAAAATGTCCCCCCCATGCCCCCCTGCCCACATTTTAAGAGCTGAAAATATCAAACATATGCTAAAATATAGTTTAAATTGTCTTATTTAAGAGTTCTAAATTTGAGGTCGATATCTCAACTCGTTCAAAAGTTAAGAGGGGGGGGGGGTGACTTTTGGACCGCACTGTATAGGTATACCTAAAAGTCTGTTTCCAGTTATAAATCAAAAAGAAGTTAGAGAGCTGAAAATCGGAAACTTAATATTAACATATTTATATTTCTAAACTTTATCCCCCTATTTCTTTAATATAAGCGAACAAGGAAAAAAATTCAATACTAAGCCTTATTGAATTTTATTAAAAAAAAAAAACAGAATATGAAACATGCGTTTACTGGATTTTACGTTTAATAGTCTACACGATAAGATAGATCAAGATACAGGGTGTCTCAGAACTAATGCACTTCTACATAAAAAAAATATTTAAATTCTTTTTCTTGTTCTTTATGTACAGTCATCGGCGAATTTCCAGTGCTCGCATATGCGCCGCGTCGATTCTATCGTTGACGCGAGGTTTTAAATATTTACATTTTTATTTTCTTCGAAAAACACCGATATATTTACATATTTATAGTTAATATGTAATTTTAATATTGTTGTGTGTAACAAATTCGTCGTCAAATGTTTCGATTTAGTGACCTTTATAAAAATTTCCTTCATTCTGTGTTTATTTTCAACGTTGATGAGTCATAACTAAATTTATTCCGATTAATGTTTTTGTATTATATTATCAAATTATATTAGTATTAGTATTAGTATTTATGCACTAGCGACGTTTCGTCTTTAATCAAGACGTTATCAAGCTTAGCATATTTCAAATTGAATTTGAAATATGTCTACGTGTACGGTTTTATAGTTTTGTTTATTGTTCGTAATTGTTTATTTAAATAATATTTATATTAAATGTAGTGTTTTAAGTATGCTAAGCTTGATAAAGTCTTGATTAAAGACGAAAAGTCGCTAGTGCATAAAACTTAGTGTTTTTATTTAAAGTCCTAGTCCCGATATTTGTTTATTAATTGTATGTATTATATATTGATTTTAATCTTGCTTTTAAGAACACAGTGAAAAACTCAAAATTATAAAGCCAACGTTTCGCCCCTTATTGTTGGGGCTTCTTCGAGTCAAATTTATCAAAACAATATAATAATTAAATATAAAAACTAGTGTAAATGGTAAAAATATTAATAAATTAAATTTAGATTAAAAAACTTAAAAAAAAACATGGCTTTATATTTTGAGTTTTTCACTGTGTTCTTAAAAGCAAGATTAAAATCAATACATAAAAAATATAATTTTTTTTCCTTTGTCCATAAACGGGTTGTAAGTGAGCTACGCCCCTTTAAAAGGCTCATAAAATTCGGTTTTTATTTAATAACTCAGTAATCCTTTGAGATATAAAAGCTAGGTTTTTCATGTGATCTAAACATAAAAAGTCTTGATACGAAGTTAATTTTAATGTACTTATTTTGAAAAGGAGCGTGCGAAACGAGAGGGCTTTGCACTTTTTACACCAAACTTTTTGAAATGATCAAAATTTGCGTTACGTAATACTTGAACGTTCCCTTGCTGTAATACCGTAGGGTTAACCGATTTCGAGAAAAAAATATTTAAATCTTTTACGTTTTGAGGACTAAAAACTAAACACTAAAATGTTAAACACGATAATTTTAATGATACAGGGTGATCCTACATTAAAAACTAGGAAAAAAGTTCCAATACATGTAGGTGCGGTGTAGTTTTAGGAGACCAAACTCCCTTTAGATGCACGACCCCCTTTCCATTTAAAAAAATGTCCCCCCCATGCCCCCCTGCCCACATTTTAAGAGCTGAAAATATCAAACATATGCTAAAATATAGTTTAAATTGTCTTATTTAAGAGTTCTAAATTTGAGGTCGATATCTCAACTCGTTCAAAAGTTAAGAGGGGGGGGGGGTGACTTTTGGACCGCACTGTATATGTATACCTAAAAGTCTGTTTCCAGTTATAAATCAAAAAGAAGTTAGAGAGCTGAAAATCGGAAACTTAATATTAACATATTTATATTTCTAAACTTTATCCCCCTATTTCTTTAATATAAGCGAACAAGGAAAAAAATTCAATACTAAGCCTTATTGAATTTTATTAAAAAAAAAAAAACAGAATATGAAACATGCGTTTACTGGATTTTACGTTTAATAGTCTACACGATAAGATAGATCAAGATACAGGGTGTCTCAGAACTAATGCACTTCTACATAAAAAAAATATTTAAATTCTTTTTCTTGTTCTTTATGTACAGTCATCGGCGAATTTCCAGTGCTCGCATATGCGCCGCGTCGATTCTATCGTTGACGCGAGGTTTTAAATATTTACATTTTTATTTTCTTCGAAAAACACCGATATATTTACATATTTATAGTTAATATGTAATTTTAATATTGTTGTGTGTAACAAATTCGTCGTCAAATGTTTCGATTTAGTGACCTTTATAAAAATTTCCTTCATTCTGTGTTTATTTTCAACGTTGATGAGTCATAACTAAATTTATTCCGATTAATGTTTTTGTATTATATTATCAAATTATATTAGTATTAGTATTAGTATTTATGCACTAGCGACGTTTCGTCTTTAATCAAGACGTTATCAAGCTTAGCATATTTCAAATTGAATTTGAAATATGTCTACGTGTACGGTTTTATAGTTTTGTTTATTGTTCGTAATTGTTTATTTAAATAATATTTATATTAAATGTAGTGTTTTAAGTATGCTAAGCTTGATAAAGTCTTGATTAAAGACGAAAAGTCGCTAGTGCATAAAACTTAGTGTTTTTATTTAAAGTCCTAGTCCCGATATTTGTTTATTAATTGTATGTATTATATATTGATTTTAATCTTGCTTTTAAGAACACAGTGAAAAACTCAAAATTATAAAGCCAACGTTTCGCCCCTTATTGTTGGGGCTTCTTCGAGTCAAATTTATCAAAACAATATAATAATTAAATATAAAAACTAGTGTAAATGGTAAAAATATTAATAAATTAAATTTAGATTAAAAAACTTAAAAAAAAAACATGGCTTTATATTTTGAGTTTTTCACTGTGTTCTTAAAAGCAAGATTAAAATCAATACATAAAAAATATATTTTTTTTTCCTTTGTCCATAAACGGGTTGTAAGTGAGCTACGCCCCTTTAAAAGGCTCATAAAATTCGGTTTTTATTTAATAACTCAGTAATCCTTTGAGATATAAAAGCTAGGTTTTTCATGTGATCTAAACATAAAAAGTCTTGATACGAAGTTAATTTTAATGTACTTATTTTGAAAAGGAGCGTGCGAAACGAGAGGGCTTTGCACTTTTTACACCAAACTTTTTGAAATGATCAAAATTTGCGTTACGTAATACTTGAACGTTCCCTTGCTGTAATACCGTAGGGTTAACCGATTTCGAGAAAAAAATATTTAAATCTTTTACGTTTTGAGGACTAAAAACTAAACACTAAAATGTTAAACACGATAATTTTAATGATACAGGGTGATCCTACATTAAAAACTAGGAAAAAAGTTCCAATACATGTAGGTGCGGTGTAGTTTTAGGAGACCAAACTCCCTTTAGATGCACGACCCCCTTTCCATTTAAAAAAATGTCCCCCCCATGCCCCCCTGCTCACATTTTAAGAGCTGAAAATATCAAACATATGCTAAAATATAGTTTAAATTGTCTTATTTAAGAGTTCTAAATTTGAGGTCGATATCTCAACTCGTTCAAAAGTTAAGAGGGGGGGGGGGTGACTTTTGGACCGCACTGTATATGTATACCTAAAAGTCTGTTTCCAGTTATAAATCAAAAAGAAGTTAGAGAGCTGAAAATCGGAAACTTAATATTAACATATTTATATTTCTAAACTTTATCCCCCTATTTCTTTAATATAAGCGAACAAGGAAAAAAATTCAATACTAAGCCTTATTGAATTTTATTAAAAAAAAAAAAACAGAATATGAAACATGCGTTTACTGGATTTTACGTTTAATAGTCTACACGATAAGATAGATCAAGATACAGGGTGTCTCAGAACTAATGCACTTCTACATAAAAAAAATATTTAAATTCTTTTTCTTGTTCTTTATGTACAGTCATCGGCGAATTTCCAGTGCTCGCATATGTGCCGCGTCGATTCTATCGTTGACGCGAGGTTTTAAATATTTACATTTTTATTTTCTTCGAAAAACACCGATATATTTACATATTTATAGTTAATATGTAATTTTAATATTGTTGTGTGTAACAAATTCGTCGTCAAATGTTTCGATTTAGTGACCTTTATAAAAATTTCCTTCATTCTGTGTTTATTTTCAACGTTGATGAGTCATAACTAAATTTATTCCGATTAATGTTTTTGTATTATATTATCAAATTATATTAGTATTAGTATTAGTATTTATACACTAGCGACGTTTCGTCTTTAATCAAGACGTTATCAAGCTTAACATATTTCAAATTGAATTTGAAATATGTCTACGTGTACGGTTCTATAGTTTTGTTTTGTTCGTAATTGTTTATTTAAATAATATTTATATTAAATGTAGTGTTTTAAGTATGCTAAGCTTGATAAAGTCTTGATTAAAGACGAAAAGTCGCTAGTGCATAAAACTTAGTGTTTTTATTTAAAGTCCTAGTCCCGATATTTGTTTATTAATTGTATGTATTATATATTGATTTTAATCTTGCTTTTAAGAACACAGTGAAAAACTGAAAATTCTAAAGCCAACGTTTCGCCTCTTATTGTTGGGACTTCTTCAGTGCAAATTTATTAAAACAATATAATAATTAAATATAAAAACTAGTGTAAATGGTAAAAATATTAATAAATTTCACTGTGTTCTTAAAAGCAAGATTAAACTCATTACATAAAAAATATATTTTGTTTTCCTATGTCCATAAACGGCTTGTAAGTGAGCTACGCCCCTTTAAAAGGCTCATAAAATTCGGTTTTTATTTAATAACTCAGTAATCCTTTGAGATATAAAAGCTAGGTTTTTCATGTGATCTAAACATAAAAAGTCTTGATACGAAGTTAATTTTAATGTACTTATTTTGAAAAGGAGCGTGCGAAACGAGAGGGCTTTGCACTTTTTACACCAAACTTTTTGAAATGATCAAAATTTGCGTTACGTAATACTTGAACGTTCCCTTGCTGTAATACCGTAGGGTTAACCGATTTCGAGAAAAAAATATTTAAATCTTTTACGTTTTGAGGACTAAAAACTAAACACTAAAATGTTAAACACGATAATTTTAATGATACAGGGTGATCCTACATTAAAAACTAGGAAAAAAGTTCCAATACATGTAGGTGCGGTGTAGTTTTAGGAGACCAAACTCCCTTTAGATGCATTTTTGGAAATATGTACATGTAGGTATTAAAAGGTTTTTTTTTTAGTTTTTAAAGTAAGTTTTAAAATTTTGGTTTGCAATATTTTAGTGCCTAATTTTTAACCTCCTCGCCGCGAAATTTTAGCTTAAATAAAATTTTCTCGAAAACGGTTAATTCTACGGTATTACAAGAAGAGTACCTTTTTAAGTGTTTTTCCCTCAGAAACCAGAAAAGTTTTGGGGCAAAAAAGTGAAAAGTCTTCCCGTTTGGTAAGTCTCTGTTCAAAATAGGAACATGAAAATAACATATAGGCTTTATTAAGTTTCACATGCAAAAGCTATTTGCTATATCCCAAAGGATTTCTGACTTACTAAATAAATAAAAACCTGATTTTTAGAGACACTTTTTAAGGGGCATAGCTACATATTACCCGTTTTGTGACATATACATTTATAGGACCTTTTTTTCATATTTTTTAAAAGAAAGTCAGTTCTGAGAGAACCTGTATATCGAGCTGATTTGTACAGTTACTACTAATGTTTCTTCCATTGTCCTACAATATCATTACCATTGGCCTGATGGTTTTTGCCAGAGGGAAAAAATAAAAAATCATATCTCGGGTTGTGGTTAATGAATCATTAAAAAAATACATGATGTACCTACCCTAAAGGTGTATCTTGAAAAAATAGCATCGAATAAAAAATTCTTTCACAATTTTCTATGAAGCGTTAATAAAATCCGTAACTACGATTTTTTATCTTAGTAGATGGGATGCTAGATAGGTTAAAAAAAAAATTAGAACTAGTTTAAAAATATCAACGTTTAAATACATTTACTTACATGTTACCAAAGCATTTTAATAGGATTTTCCACTAAGCACTTTTCCGATGTTCAATACGAATATTGTAAAAAGTATTCTACACTGCCGCACATTAAATTCCGGACACATAACAAATTTACACTTTTATTAAATTCAAATATTTCGAAAACTAATTAATGGATTTGACTAATTCTTTTTTTGTTTTGAAGCTTAAACATTCTCTACTTTTGTTTGTTCTAAGAATTATTATTTTTTTTTTGTATTAACAGCAACAAATAATGTACAACTATGTTTCTTACCCCAAAAAGTCCAACCAAAAAAAAAATAAAAACGCTATTATAGATATTTATTTTATATTATGTATCAGGAGAATAGGAAAACGCCATATGCATGTTTCTTAAATGAAACGGCAATACTGTTGTGCTAAACACAGAGGTGGTGACTTACTTTTTTATCAAACATGATGTAATAACAATCAATGAATATTTTTATCATATTATTAAACGATTTAATTAATTTTTTCATAATAAAACTACTCTATTAAAATTGCCGTATCTTCTTTAAAGTTGTCAATTACTAAGCCAATTTGCCGTATCTATCGTAACTTAAGAAGGTACGATAAAATGCCTTAGTATACTGCCCTACTACGCTAAAAAGCAGTAACTTACTTTTTTTTAGCAGTGTAATACTAATAATTAACAAGATACAGCAAAATACCTTAGTAAAGGTAAGTTACGGCAAAAAGTATCATGGTTATTGACATCTTTGTTTCTCACATTTTGTGACGACTCTGATTTTTTTTTATAAAAAATTATTGATACGACTTTTTAAATTTAATTTCTGGAAGTTTATTCAATCCATGAAAATAACCTTACATGTGATACACGGAAAGAAATTAGTGGGCTCTGCGCTATACATTATAAGATATTTGGTAACAGTGGCAAATTATAGTGATTTAAGCTATAGATTATAAGGGACACAATAACTAATAATGTTAAAAATAAATTGGAAACGATTATATATATTACAGACACGATTATATTTATTACAGGCACTATTATAAATTTACAGAAATTTTATTATATTATAAAAATTATTAGCACGGACAATAATTAAATCTATTTAAGCTATAAATGCCATACTATTTGTTATATTTTATTATTCACTAAACAATTAAAGTATTTCATATAAATTTTTACACTGACTGCCATAATTGTAAGAGAAAGCCTTGTATTTATATAATAAGCGATTATAATTTGCTTGGTATGTGTGTTATAGCGCTCCTAGCTATAATTTTTTTTTCCGTGTAAAGCATTTCAATAAAATGTAGAATTGGACCCACATATTTCTTAGAATATTTTTTTTTCTACGACTGCTTTAGAATGTAAGCAAATACACACACTTTTCAAACACAGAATGAATCCAATCTAGCTTTAGATACGGTGTGAATATTCCGTATCAAGTGTTAGAATGAGCACATGTAGTACCATCTCTTGTTTATAAACGTAAAGAAAACTGTAGCAAAGTTAGCAAAAATTTATATATTTAACCATGAAATATTGAATAATTTAATGCAATTTAAAGTTTTGCGTTAAAATTACATAAATTTTATTAGTTTTTCTTAATATTTGACCAGTTTTTTATCAATTTAGTTCAAAAAATTAAAACTGCTCCATCTATTGTTAAATATTTGAACCTGATATATGTCACAACAATCTGACATAACCTTCAATTTTTGCATTATAATTTGTAAATATGTGCTAAAATTAAATAAAAATCTTTTTTATGTACTGATTTGATAAAATTATTAAATAACATTAATTGCTTTATTTAAAAATATGTTTTGTTGCATTTGCAATGTCGAGTCACAAAAAACATTGTTTTTAACCTTGTCCGAAGTTTAAAGCCATACAGTGTTTCATATTTGCAGTCGAAGAAAGAGTATAGTCTACAACACGTATGGATTAGTCATTCCGCTCTCGCGGAACCGTCATACTTGCCTACCGGCTCGTATGACAAACTTTTCGGTCGCGCGGAATATTGTCTATTCCATACTAGTTATAGAATATACGTTACGTAATACTTGAACGTTCCATAATATATATTATGTATATCTATTTTTGGATAGTTTTCTTTGTACAGGGTTCCTACAGATCAAGGAAAACAGTGAAAACAAGAAAAGTTCATAAAAAATTTGAACTGCGGCGCTAGATCTTGTTTACATTTTGATAAAATTGGAATTATAAAACTGTTTTAAAATAAAAGTTTGTAAAATAAATTGCCTGGGGCTTTCTTACATTTTTTTGTCTAAGATTGTAGAACTTATGCGTGAAATTTGTAAAAACCTTCGCCTGCGGCGCTAGAGCTCTTTTGCATTTTATTGTGAAATTTAGAATAATAAAACTATTTAAAAAATAGACCATAAATTTTGTAAAATTTTTCGCCTGTGGCACTGGGCTTTCCTTCTTTTTTTTATCAAAGATTTTAGAATTTACGCGTGAAATTCGGAAAAATTTTCGCCTGCGGCGTTGGAGCTTTCTTGCATTTTTGAAAAATTTAGAATAATAAAACTGTTTAAAAGTTTTAAAAAAAAAATTGCCTGTGGCACTAGGGCTTTCTTACGTTTTTCTCTATTTAGGATTGTAGAACTTATGCGTGAAAGTTTCGCTTGCGGCGCTAAAGTTTTTGTAAACTATTAAATTTAATTAATTTAAATATAAAAGTCTAATTTAAAATTAAAATAAATTAAAAAAATTGCCTGCGGCGCTAGAGCTTGCTTACGTTCTTTTATTTAAGATTGTAGAATTTAATAACCCCCCCCACGAGCAAATCCTGCGCACGGCCCTGGTCATTAGATTCACGTATATTTGCACGGCATCTACAAGACAACTTCTGTCATAAATCTTCTAATCTGGAGACTCTTAATGTTAAAAAGAGATGGCGAAGAATTGTACATCAATCTAATGAATTTACTTCTAACCTGAGTAGAGTATGAAAATGTTCTCTCAATCAGCATACTGACGAGGACCAGTGGCCCGAAACTGCCAAATCAACCAATATCACTATGTGCGATGATTGAAAAAATAGATTGATGAATAATTTAATTATTAGTTTTAAAATTTTGATTAATGTTAAAAATTCATGTCCTCCTAAACTTAGTAGTCAGGTACTTAAAAATTAAAATATTGCTTAAATATGATATTTTTATGAACACAAAGCACACCAAAAAATAGTGATAGGCAAGAACAAAAACATAGTTTTGAACGTTAGTTTAAAGATATTGATTGAAACTTTCTTCTATACTTCACAAGTCCCTCCAGATGGAAATAGGTTTAAAAAAAATAGCAAGATTAGATGACTATTAATTACGTTAGCAAAGGGTCTGCAAAACTTCAAAACCTAGGAGAACTAAATTCTAATGAGCAACAGTTCTTAAATAGTGGTAAAAGTTCTTCCGCAGACTGCATGCTAAATAATAGTAATAAACTGCAATTTCTTTTGTACAATTCTATTAGTGTTTTTGTAGATCAAATCTCTATATGTTTTCACTTTTAAAAAAAGCCGTTCCAAAATTTTATAAAAATTAAAATTTGTCATTTTTGGAGGCTCATATTTAAATTATTATAGCAGCTACAAAAGTTATTTCTAGTTTAAATTAAAGTTACATTTATGCTCTATAAAATAATTACGAAAACTGTCTGGAAATCATTTTAAAAGTTCACTTGAGGAATAGCTTTTGATGCCTCTGCAATGATGTTTAAAGGAAGGTGAATTTATCTTTGTTAAGTAGTTTTTATAAATTTAACGTCAAAAAGCCCATGTGTTTGTCAATGTTGCTAAATATGACATATACTGCCCAAAATAGTCTTAAACAGCAACACTGAATCGTCATTGCAGATGTCTTGAAAACTAGTCTTCAGTTGGACACCGGAAGTAAAATCCATATACTTTTCTTTACTTGAATTCAAGTTATAGAAAACATTTGTGGGTGCTTTAATAAATTATTTATCGTTCACCTAAAATTACATGCTTTAATTTTTTCAAATTTTCGGCAGGGCATTTCTCAAAAACGTAAAGAGATAGAGATTTGGTGTAAACAAAATCGAAATCAGCAACAAAAACACCAATAGGATTGTGCAAAAAAAAATTGCAGTTTGTTACTGTTGTTTAGCATGCAGTCTGCCGAAGAACATTTACCACTATTTAAAAACTAGTTTAGTCGTTCTTAGAGGTTTTGAAGTTTACAGACCCTTTGCTAATATAAATAATAGTCATCTAATCTTGCTATTTTTTAAAAATCTATTTCCATTTGGGGGGACTTTCCTGCATTTTTGTATTTCAAAATTAAAATATTGCTTAAATATGATATTTTTATGAACACAAAGCACACCAAAAAATAGTGATAGGCAAGAACAAAAACATAGTTTTGAACGTTAGTTTAAAGATATTGATTGAAACTTTCTTCTATACTTCACACGTCCCCCCAGAAGGAAATAGGTTTAAAAAAAATAGCAAGATTATATGACTATTAATTACGTTATCAAAGGGTCTGTAAACTTCAAAACCTAGGAGAACTAAATCCTAATGAGCAACAGTTCTTAACTAGTGGTAAAAGTTCTTCCGCAGACTGCATGCTAAATAATAGTAATAAACTGCAATTTCTTTTGCACAATTCTATTAGCGTTTTTGTAGATCAAATCTCTATATGTCTCCACTTTTAAGAAAAGCCGTTCCAAAATTTTATAAAAATTAAAATTTGTCATTTTTGGAGGCTCATATTTAAATTATTATAGCAGCTACAAAAGTTTTTTCTAGTTTAAATTACATTTAATTATGAAAAATGTCTGGAAATCATTTTAAAAGTTCACTTGACGAATAAGGAAGGTGAATTTATCTTTGTTAAGCAGTTTTTATAAATTTAACGTCAAAAAGCCCATGTGTTTGTCAATGTTGCTAAATATGACATATACTGCCCAAAATAGTCTTAAACAGCAACACTGAATCGTCATTGCAGATGTCTTGAAAACTAGTCTTCAGTTGGACACCGGAAGTAAAATCCATATACTTTTCTTTACGATTTTATAGATCAAGTATGTAACTTGAATTCAAGTTATAGAAAACATTTGTGGGTGCTTTAATAAATTATTTATCGTTCACCTAAAATTACATGCTTTAATTTTTTCAAATTTTCGGCAGGGCATTTCTCAAAAACGTAAAGAGATAGAGTTTTGGTCTAAACAAAATCGAAATCAGCAACAAAAAAACCAATAGGATTGTGCAAAAAAAATTGCAGTTTGTTACTGTTGTTTAGCATGCAGTCTGCCGAAGAACATTTACCACTATTTAAAAACTAGTTTAGTCGTTCTTAGAGGTTTTGAAGTTTACAGACCCTTTGCTAATATAAATAATAGTCATCTAATCTTGCTATTTTTTAAAAATCTATTTCTATTTGGGGGGACTTTCCTGCATTTTTGTATTTCAAAATTAAAATATTGCTTAAATATGATATTTTTATGAACACAAAGCACACCAAAAAATAGTGATAGGCAAGAACAAAAACATAGTTTTGAACGTTAGTTTAAAGATATTGATTGAAACTTTCTTCTATACTTCACACGTCCCCCCAGATGGAAATAGGTTTAAAAAAAATAGCAAGATTATATGACTATTAATTACATTATCAAAGGGTCTGTAAACTTCAAAACCTAGGAGAACTAAATCCTAATGAGCAACAGTTCTCAACTAGTGGTAAAAGTTCTTCCGCAGACTGCATGCTAAATAATAGTAATAAACTGCAATTTCTTTTGCACAATTCTATTAGCGTTTTTGTAGATCAAATCTCTATATGTCTCTACTTTTAAGAAAAGCCGTTCCAAAATTTTATAAAAATTAAAATTTGTCATTTTTGGAGGCTCATATTTATATTATTATAGCAGCTACAAAAGTTTTTTCTAGTTTAAATTAAAGTTACATTTAATTATGAAAAATGTCTGGAAATCATTTTAAAAGTTCACTTGACGAATAAGGAAGGTGAATTTATCTTTGTTAAGCAGTTTTTATAAATTTAACGTCAAAAAGCCCATGTGTTTGTCAATGTTGCTAAATATGACATATACTGCCCAAAATAGTCTTAAACAGCAACACTGAATCGTCATTGCAGATGTCTTGAAAACTAGTCTTCAGTTGGACACCGGAAGTAAAATCCATATACTTTTCTTTACGATTTTATAGATCAAGTATGTAACTTGAATTCAAGTTATAGAAAACATTTGTGGGTGCTTTAATAAATTATTTATCGTTCACCTAAAATTACATGCTTTAATTTTTTCAAATTTTCGGCAGGGCATTTCTCAAAAACGTAAAGAGATAGAGATTTGGTCTAAACAAAATCGAAATCAGCAACAAAAAAACCAATAGGATTGTGCAAAAAAAATTGCAGTTTGTTACTGTTGTTTAGCATGCAGTCTGCCCAAGAATATTTACCACTATTTAAAAACTAGTTTAGTCGTTCTTAGAGGTTTTGAAGTTTACAGACCCTTTGCTAATATAAATAATAGTCATCTAATCTTGCTATTTTTTAAAAATCTATTTCTATTTGGGGGGACTTTCCTGCATTTTTGTATTTCAAAATTAAAATATTGCTTAAATATGATATTTTTATGAACACAAAGCACACCAAAAAATAGTGATAGGCAAGAACAAAAACATAGTTTTGAACGTTAGTTTAAAGATATTGATTGAAACTTTCTTCTATACTTCACAAGTCCCTCCAGATGGAAATAGGTTTAAAAAAAATATCAAGATTAGATGACTATTAATTACGTTAGCAAAGGGTCTGCAAAACTTCAAAACCTAGGAGAACTAAATCCTAATGAGCAACAGTTCTTAAATAGTGGTAAAAGTTCTTCCGCAGACTGCATGCTAAACAACAGTTATAAACTGCAATTTCTTTTGCACAATTCTATTAGCGTTTTTGTAGATCAAATCTCTATATGTTTTCACTTTTAATAAAAGCCGTTCCAAAATGTTATAAAAATTAAAATTTGTCATTTTCGGAGGCTCATATTTATGTTATTATAGCAGCTACAAAAGTTTTTTCTAGTTTAAATTAAAGTTACATTTATGCTCTATAAAATAATTACGAAAAATGCCTGGAAATCATTTTAAAAGTTCACTTGAGGAATAGCTTTTGATGCCTCTGCAATGATGTTTAAAGGAAGGTGAATTTATCTTTGTTAAGCAGTTTTTATAAATTTAACGTCAAATTTATTATATTTGTCAAGCCCATGTGTTTGTCAATGTTGCTAAATATGACATATACTGCCCAAAATAGTCTTAAACAGCAACACTGAATCGTCATTGCAGAGGTCTTGAAAACTAGTCTTCAGTTGGACACCGGAAGTAAAATCCATATACTTTTCTTTACGATTTTATAGAGCAAGTATATAACTTGAATTCAATCTATAGAAAACCTTTGTGGGTGCTTTAATAAATGATTTATTGTTCACCTAAAATTACATTTTTTAATTTTTTCAAATTTTCGGCAGGGTATTTCTCAAAAACGTAAAGAGATAGACATTTGGTCTAAACAAAATCGAAATCAGCAACAAAAAAACCAATAGGATTGTGGAAAAAAAATTGCAGTTTGTTACTATTGTTTAGCATGCAGTCTGCCGAAGAACATTTACCACTATTTAAGAACTAGTGCTCATTAGGATTTCGTTCTTAGAGGTTTTGAAGTTTACAGACCCTTTGCTAATATAATTAATAGTCATCTAACCTTGCTATTTTTTTTAAACCTATTTCCATTTGGGGGGACGTGTGACTTTTTGTTTTTATTTTTATTGCAAGAATTTGCTACTGCATGGCTTTAAGAGCTCAGTTTTTCCTAATTAATAAATTTGTGCAAATTCTTGCAGTTTGGAGACGAATTCAAAACAGCAGATAGAAGTAATTCAATGACCTACAATCATATTTTGGTAAGCAAGTTTGGCATTTTAAGTAAACTTTATAATATTTATTATTTTATCATATGAAAAATACAGTGCAAAAACGATTATTGTAACTTTTTTTTAAATAAAATTAGTTACATGTAGGTACTTTCAGTACACAAGCCAATAACAATAACAGTAACAGATAAAGTAATTTCAAAAATTATTTTTTTTTTAAATAGTATTAATAATAATGTCCCTCAAATAAAAATATAAC
>OY294045.1:95079382-95170741 GCA_958510825.1 Brachypterus glaber | reverse complement strand
ACACATAACCACAGATTTTGTTTATATTAGAAATAAACGTTAGAATATTTTATAAATTGCTACTAAACTATAATAGTTTTATCGGTATTATGTGATTACTTTTAGTATTTTGTGATAACAATGGTTTTACTATAGTTTGGTAACATTAAATGTATTTATAGTTGACACAAGAAAAGTACACAAGAATTTAAAATTAAATCACCAGAATCACGGTTTACAGTTTTTGATGTGACACATATAAAGATTTAGAGACTTGATTGTTATTTCTAAAATCATATACCTATCTATAACTTACCTTAGAATAATCAAAGAAGATGTTCTCATAAAAACACATACTAAAAATAAACGTCACTGTGAACATGTTTATAATATTACTGTTTACACATGGCGCCATCTAGCAGCCACCGACTAACTAGAAGGCTTCCGATCTCGCTCGTAGATACCAGCGCTTTTTAGTCAATACGTAACTAAATCAAACTACAAGTTACCAGTCCTTATTCTCTACGTTCATGGTTTGGACTGTACTCTTCATATTATTCTGGGCAATAAAATTCTTAGTATGTACACTATTTTTCCCACGATCCCGAAAAAATATGAAGTTTCTTATTTTAAAATTTTCTAATTTTATTAATTTTTAAGAAAGCAAAGCACAACACAATAAAAAATAGCATACAAATTTATATATGTATGTCAAACAGGAAATATAATTTTCGTTTACCTTTAGTTTTCTTGGTTTTATATTTAATACAATATATTATTATAGTACATAGCTGTTTAATGGGTTGCCTATAAGCTTGTCCTAAATGTCCAAACTTGACAGTTTGCTAATTAACTTAGATTTCTGTGGTTATGCTGCCATATAAGACAGTAAAATTTTACTGTTTTGCATTTCATAAGAAAAATACTATGTATTTTGATGTTTTTATATAATATAAGGTAACTAAATCAAAAATGAAGTAATTTTTATAAAATCTAGTTAGAAATGGTCAAAATAGTAACGTTATAACACATGAAAAACAGAAATATTTGAATTAGAAAACATAAAAGATATCAAAAAAGGCTATGGTGAAAGGTGTAAAATGGCTTATAAAACGAATAAAATTCGTAGAATCTACGTGGTAAATATCTTAATAAAATTAGGCAAACCTCCATACATAAATATCACACTAGGGTGATATAAAAATATCAAACTAATATAAGGCGTTTTGTAAAGAGCAAAAGAGTGTGCTAAATGTCATTTTCATAGAGGATCGTTGGAAAATAGTATATCCTCATTTTAAAAATGATATTCTTATTTTAAAAATAACAATTTAATTAGGCATATACTTTAATCAAGAAATTATTTTTTTGTGAGTGCTCACAGATAATTCTTCATTCTGATCGTGATACAGATGCTTGTCCATATCGGGTTACATATGGAGTAAGTAAAAATTGATTCCCACAGCACACGTTAGATATGACTGAAATTTATTAATATAAACCGAGTCAGATTTGAAGGGAAAAAGCCGTTATTCATTTGTCATCAGAGCCTCCGAAGCAAAAATGATAGAGTGCTACGCATATAAATTAGAGGCTCCTGGTACGATCTCAAGAAAGTACATGTTATTTCTACTTTTATTAGTAAATTGTATGAAATACAACCAACAATAAATTCTTAAATACATAGAAAAGTAAGCTTGAATTAAATGTTCATAAGGTCGATTCAGGCATAATTATCACTAACTTCACTAAACTGAATTAAGAAATTTAGAAATTAAGAAGATTAAGGAACATAACCTTAAATTCTATAATAAATTTATCGTGGTATGCAACAATTAAGATAAAAGATAAAATATACCATAAAATAATGATACAATCTTAAAATGAACCATAGAAAAAGAAGAATTTCTGAACTACACTAACTTTTGTGCAAAATGTTATAAACAAACGTTATCCAAGTATCAAAATAAAAATGAAAATGGCGACACCTTTGTATTTTAGAATTCGTACATTTTCAGTGTTAGGGAAAAATACATTAGTTACATAAGAAAATAAAAGGTAATTTTGGACTTTTTAAAACACGATTTTTAGACCCAACAACTGCAAATATAGTAATAATCGTCCTACGCAATAGATATTTGTTTTTGTTTTACTTATTCAGTCGTATTTACACATGCTTATTATCTATTTGGCAGTTACCTTATTATTGCATACCACGGAAAATTGGAGATTATGTTTCTTAATTTTATTAATTTCTTAATTTCTTAATTCAGTTTAATGAAGTTAGTGATAATTATGCCTGAATCGACCTTTAGTTTTACTTATACACTCCTCCCCATCTTATAAATCAATAAGAAATTATTTTAATTTAAAAAAATTGCCTTTTAAAATATTGAAAGTAAAAACTTTACATTTTATTTATGAATAATATTAATTTAAAAAAAAAAATAATTTTTACACCAAAACGTTTTTCACTTTAAAGTAAAAGTATTGTCCCTAACTTTCTTATTTTAATGTTTTCTTAATAAAATTATAATATTTCCCTTTATATTGATGAAAAATATCAATATATCAAAAGAATTCTTTTTAAAATAACCAGTTTTTGTATTTAAATCATCTACAAGTTTAAATTATTTAAAAGGAAACATTTTTCAAGTTACAATTAATTTTTTTATTTTCACAATGGCTTATAAAATTAAAAAATATCTTTTTAAATGAACAAAAAACACTGTCGGAGCAAAAACATATTGGTTTTCTTTTAAATCATATGATTTTAATGCTGATTATGAAGATGTTAAAATTTTAAAAATCGGTGGAAACGTTATAGAAATATTTTACTTTAATTGTAATTTTTTTATGTAGAATCACCTCTAAAATTTCTCTACGTGAGTTCCTGAACACCCTGTATACATCGTTCATTCTACAAAAAGGTGGAATTTTCACTAAAATTATCATTTTAGGAAGGGCAGGCTAGTAAAGTTTTATATAGCATTTTGGATTTCTACTTATCTAAAGAATAAGCAACAGTGCTCAGCAGCGAACTTTTTGCGTTATTTTTTCAGTTTTTGGCACTAGGGGCAAATGTGGGAAGAAATATATTTTTTTTTTTAAATTTGGAAATTGTTATATATGGGTTTTTGGGGTTACTAAAATAGAATCTGATAATAATAAAAAAATATATTTTCAACGCCCGTGGGTGGTTTTTGAGGTCGACAAAATTGAATCTGATAATAAAAATTTTCTAACTCTACCCCGGGATGGTTGGTGATTATTTTTAAATGATCACAATATGTTCGTGAAAATTGGTATATGGGGGTCTTTGAGGTAGCTAAAAGAAATATATATATTTTTTTAATTTGGAAATTGTTATATATGGGTTTTTGGGGTTACTGAAATAGAATCTGATAATAATAAAAAAATATATTTTCAACGCCCGCGGGTGATTTTTGAGGTCGACAAAATTGAATCTGATAATAAAAATTTTCTAACTCTACCCCGGGATGGTTGGTGATTATTTTTAAATGATCACAATATGTTCGTGAAAATTGGTATATGGGGGTCTTTGAGGTAGCTAAAACTGAATCGGATAATAAAAAAAATCTAAACAACAATAATATTTGCAAAAAAGCACATTTTTTAAAAAAAAATGTGATATCTCCACAACCAGAAAAGATATTACAGTGCTTCGCAAGAAGCGTGGCAATTAAATAAAATTTACCCGTACGAAAAAAAAGTTCTCAGGCAAACCAAAGTTGCTTCCAAAGATATGGTAAAAAAACATGGTCATGCATTTTTCCATGCTGCACCTATAATCCTGACGTTGGGACTAACCCATAAAAGAAACTTGAAGTTTGTGGCTTTAAAATAAAAAAAGAATCATACAAATCTATTTGTTAGTTTCAGAGATATTTAAATTTAAACATCACCAACTTTTTAAGTGGCCCGTTTATTTTGCGCCTTAGTGCATATATATATATATATAATAGTATATTAAAGTACTAGTTTCCTAACATACGTTTTTAGCGCACGAGTACAAGTTTAGAAAACGAGCCGCTTGCGGAGAGTTTTCTAAAGTACTAGTGCGCTAAAAACGTGTTATGAAACGAGTGCTCTATTTTGCTCTAAAATTAAAAAAAAACTTTTAAATTGATGACTGGTTTATGGATTTTTGTTTTAGATTGGCATTACAGTTTACACCATGTTTAAAATTCTAAGAACAAATGATATTTTGATATATTTTATAGTCATCTCTTCTCTTTTTTACTGCAATTAACCAAGCCACAATTTTAACATGTAAAAATAACCTAAACACAAAATTTTGTAGAAAATTCAACTTTAAAGCGACATTGACATTTGCAAGGAAAACGTCAAGCGGTCTGTTGCCAACCCAAAAGAACAAAATGTACAGACCTCTTAGGGGCAAAATGCGTGTGATTATGAGCTTATAAGAGTCGCAAAATAGAAAAATATATTTATAATACTTTTCCAGAGAGAAAAAGAACGAGGATCACACATATCGTACATGTTCAGACTACCGTTCGCTGCAGGGAGTGTGTTCAGTGCCAGTATGCTGGACACGTTACTCTATCAAGCTTTCGTTAAGGACTATGTTATCACATTTGTAAGACTTCTTCTAGGAGTGGATCAAGCCCCAGGTTCAGGATTTTTAACATCGGTAAGTTAGACATTATCTATAAGTTTTGTTATTAAAAAAGTTTTAATTCGTTGACTTAGAGGGATTGACATGAAAAGTGTCGGTGATTTTACAGAAAGGAGGGTATCGCGTTTTGGGCTAAATCGCCTGCAACGATAAGACTTTACATGCTTATAGATACATAAAAAATAAATACTTAGCCTTCTTATGTCCCGGAACATACTTTTTTTACGACTGCTTTAGAATGTAAGCAAAAACACACACTTTTTAAACACAGAATGAATCCATTCTAGCTATAGATACGGTATGAATATTCCGTATCAAGTATTAGAATGAGCACAAAAAACGTTTTTTTTTTCAGAACGTATGTAATATAGAAATAGCCAGAATGTACGAAGCAAAATATTTGAAGGGGATAGGGGAATGTCAGCGCCAGTGCAGTAGTAGGGATAGGGTTCGTTTCGGTGATCGTCGCGTCTGCATTCTGCAAAGCAAACCCTTGCGCATCTAATTTGAACAAGGCATGGAGATTCCCCTATCCCCTTCAAATCTTTTGCTTCGTTCATTTTTGACCACTCAACTTACCTACCATCCAAAGTGTTCCGTAGTTTTCACGCTGTACACACTGTACTGTATATGTAATACTACTACATACATAATAGGGTGCCCAGTCAAAATTAAAAAATGGATTTTTTTTAGGGTCCCATCCCCTATAAATGTTTATTTAGGTCAAAAACCAACCCTCAATTTTTTTCAGATTTTTAAAAAAATATTTAGAGGTCGCGCCCGGCGGGTTTTTGAGAGAGAAAACATGTTAAGCCTTTTTATTGTTATTTAAATATAAAAAGATTGAAATCCGGCGATTTTAGAAGGGGAACTTATTTTTGAATAATAAGGGAATATAAAAAAAAAATTACCCTTTTACATGAAAAAATGGCTTTACCAGGGTAAAAACATTTCAAAAATTGATCTATGAAGCTTATTTATGCTACAAAAAAGGTTACTAAGAAATTTTTCTCATAGGTCATTTTTTTTAGAAATTCATGAAAAAGTCCAAACCAATTAATTAATATTTATTTTTTCGAAAAAAAGAACAGGATGTCAAAAAAAAAATCACCAATCCCATAAAATGTAAAAAAATCACTTTATTTCGATTAAAGAGATGATATTTGGGCCAAAGAGCATAATAATATGTACAAATTGCTTTGACATGTATTTATTTTTATAACTAGGTGTGTCCGATTTTTTTTGCGGATTTTAAAAAATAAACGTCTTACATTTTTTTTGAAAAAAAAATTATTTAATGTGTTTTATTACATAATTTAACATATTACAAGGCATTTTGAAAACATTTTTTATTTATTTTCTACAAAACTAAAATTTTGTTGCAATTTAATGCACTTTTATTGAGATATTTAATTATTTTTTGGACACCCTGTACTTTTTTTTCAAAAAAGTAAGTATAAACCCTGAATTTAGACATATTGGAAAATACCCTAGAAAACAATTACTCTTTGGAAGAAATTCTAAGTGCAGTTTTTTCTAGCCTTTATTAACCTCATTTCTCAATTTTTACCATTTTTACCTCATAAAAAATCCGTTTTATTTTTTTAGAGGGACATAAAAATTGAGAATATTCCTTTATTATCCAGAAACACTTTTTTGTTCCATAAACTTTCAATATCAAAGTTTTTATATCCTTAAAAAAATAAAATCCCTTCACATGATTTTCTATTTAAAAAAACGCCGGGCGGGACCTCCAAATATTTTTTTAAAAATCTAAAAAAAAATCAGGGTTGTTCTGTCATCTAAAGGAACAATTTTGAGGGGTGGTACCCCAACAATTCCGTAGGTCCTGGGCACCCTAATACATATGCTTTATAAATAATTTATATATATTTTTTTTTATCTCCAGTGGTGGAGATTCTGGAGGGGATGTTTAACGTTGCACGTGTCAAAAGATATATCATAAAATTGTCTGATACCCTTAACCAGACCGTTTTTCTCAAGTTTTTTTTTAGAAATTTAAACAAATTTAACATCAAAAGACCTCTCTGATCCCTAATTTGTTTCAAAACCATACACACAGATTTTAACATAAAGCTGGTAAAAATTAAAAATTTTACGGTGCTTCACCAGGTCGGAGGGGCTCAAAATTGACCAAAAAGTGCGTTACGTAATACTTGAACGGCTCTATTTTTATTTTTCATTAATAAAGAACAAAAAGCAAAAATGCTTTCCCGTAAAAATAAAATGTTAAAATCGGATACTATGTATAGGGGAAACTGTTGTACCTTGGACCTATTTGTACCTAGAACCTAAACTTAAATTTCAAATTTCCGGGTATAATTTCTCCAAATCGACAGTGGTAGTTTATTACCCATCCGATAGATGATTATTTTCAGTTTATTCGAACTAATATTTTACATTGAAAAGTAAGTAAACTTTTTTGATGGTAGTTGCCTTTACATGCTTTATATCCAGTATATTTATTATTTTTTTTTTGTTGAAATACGTGTTATTAAAGTATAAAATGTATGGAAAGTTTAACTCTAACCTAAAAAAATATACGGATTGTTTTTGGTATCGCTACCTATAGTTTTACCTTGGACCTAATGAGTAAAATGTACCTTGAACGGGTCTGACGTATAACACTTGTACTTTCGGCAGGTTCGATCGATACTCCGTGACATCTTTAGACAACTAAAAAAATATTTTAGTTGTAACTCGAGGTACAACTAAAATATTTTTTTTTAGTTGTCCAAAGATGCCACGGAGTAAGCATGGTGAAAAGAGGGCTCCCCCTGACAAAGAAACTAAGAAGCGCAGTAGAGCTAATGTTAAATAATCAAGTTGTACATATATTTTAACTAAAATATCTGTGCCCGAGGTATAACCCCTGCGGGTCCTAGGTACTTAGCCCCTGTTGTACCCCGACCCTAAATACAATTTTTTTTTCAAGTGTGTTAAAAAATATAAAAAAGTAATTTAGGAAAATTTAAAAATATAACTATCAAGCCTAAAACACAGGAAAAAATAATAGGCTATATTTTAAAAAGTTAGTTCTTATTGCCTATTTTTTACATTGCAAAATGTAAAAATAGGGTCTAGGTACAACAGGTTCCCCTACATAAATATATCCATGAAAAAAAAACTAATAACCATTTTATTTATTACTATTTTTAAAATGGACGACCTGTTAGACGCTTGTTTACCAATTTTGCAAAAAAAATATTATTTTCGATTTTTACCAGCTCTATGATAAAATTTTGCTACTGTGCATATGGTTTTAAAACGCATTAGGGACCAGAGAGGTCTTTTGATGTTAAATTTGTTTAAACCGCTGAAAAAAGCTTGAGAAAAACAGTCTGATAGTTCATTCAGTTGACTATACCCAACCAAATATTTTGTGTAGTGTAGTTTAAAGCTATTTCTAAATTTTATTTGAGTCAAATAAATATTTAGTTGTAAACAAATTTTTTAATTTAAAAATGATTTATTGATGGGAACAAACTTGTTTATTTGACACAAACAAAATTTATTTGTCACAACCAAATAATTCAATTAGCTATATCCAACCAAATATTTTGTTGACAAAAATAAACTCTCTTATCAGTGTAGTTTAAAGCTATTTCTGGGTGAGTACCTACCTAAGATTATAAAAATTCACGGTGCCCAAAATATCCTAACCTAGTTCTCACAGTGCGACCCTGCATTTTATAAGTTTTAAGAGATGTGCACCAAAAGTTTTTTTTAGCTTAATAAAATAGGTTTATTGGTTATTAAAAATCACTATGTTTAAAAATCGCAACAGATCCTTTTGATAATTTAAAGCCTATTTTAATATTTTTTTTATTTTCATTTTTTTAAGCTCTTTTAAACGTATTATCTCGCCTAATAAACTTATTTAAAAAAAAATACGCTAGTGAGCCCTTCAGTGAACCTTAAAAAAAGTTTAAACAATTATAAATCCTATTAAATACCATTTATTGCGCGTTAATACCTGAATTAAACTAAAAATTAGTATTGTATTTTTCACATCTAAAAACTAAAAGCTTTTAAAAAACGTTACCTTAAAAACTAAATTAAATCCTATTAGATGAAAATTCAATAACTGCCTTTAAAAGGTGCTGACCATACCGTGGGTCGTTAACATTATTCATTTTGTGTTTATTCCAGACAGTAAGGAATTCTCTGTGAATAGACTCCCCAGCCTGTTCTGACCAAATTCCTAAGCCACTCTCTAAATAGGAAACACTGTCTTTATGGTGATGCAATATGCAATGAATTTTAGGAGTTTTTGATACCCCGGAATCATTTAAAACTGCTTCCAGATGTTTGAGATCTGATTCGAGTTGTACTTCAGTTTTTTTTGTACCGAAACATTTATCGACGATTTTGTTCATCACATTGAATGACGCAACAAATGGCATAACCAGAACTTGATTCACATTTCCCAGTACTTCTTTTGATTTTAATTCATTGGCATGCTTTAGGAGCTTTCTACAAGCATTGCAACGTCAACCTATCCTTGCCCCTATTGTCATTTTTCTCTGCAAGAAATGAGAGCGTATAAATCTGCTGCCAAGGAGCTAAGAACCTATGGTGATTTGGAAATTAATTTTAATAAATTTGGTTTATCATTAGATAAGAACATTAAAAGAGCCAAAGAGTCTTTTAGTGTTGTCAATAAACCTTTGTTTGAAGAGAACGAAAATGTGCGACTTTTTCATCATACCTAAATTACATTTGCTGCAAGGATTTGTGAATCACCTCTTTTGGAAAGGCCTGGTCCCATTGCTGGGAAGAGAGAACGCTCTTAAATGGCCCAAGAATTTAAATATAATTGCCAAGAATTATCAAGGAGAAATTTTCGATGGCAATGCTTGTAGAAAGCTCCTAAAGCATGCCAATGAATTAACATCAAAAGAAGTACTGGGAAATGTGAATCAAGTTCTGGTTATGCCATTTGTTGCGTCATTCAATGTGATGAACAAAATCGTCGATAAATGTTTCGGTACAAAAAAAGCTGAAGTACAACTCGAATCAGATCTCAAACATCTGGAAGCAGTTTTAAATGATTCCGGGGTATCAAAAACTCCTAAAATTCATTGCATATTGCATCACCATAAAGACAGTGTTTCCTATTTAGAGAGTGGCTTAGGAATTTGGTCAGAACAGGCTGGGGAGTCTATTCACAGAGAATTCCTTACTGTCTGGAATAAACAGAAAATGAATAATGTTAACGACCCACGGTATGGTCAGAACCTTTTAAAGGCAGTTATTGAATTTTCATCTAATAGGATTTAATTTAGTTTTTAAGGTAACGTTTTTTAAAAGTTTTTAGTTTTTAGATGTGAAAAATACAATACTAATTTTTAGTTTAATTCAGGTATTAACGCGCAATAAATGGTATTTAATAGGATTTATAATTGTTTAAACTTTTTTTAAGGTTCACTGAAGGGCTCACTAGCGTAATTTTTTTTAAATAAGTTTATTAGGCGAGTAAATACGTTTAAAAGAGTTTAAAAAAAAAAAAATGAAAATAAAAAAAAATATTAAAATAGGCTTTAAATTATCAAAAGGATCTGTTGCGATTTTTAAACATAGTGATTTTTAATAACCAATAAACCTATTTTATTAATCTAAAAAAACTTTTGGTGCACATCTCTTAAAACTATAAAATTGCAGGGTCGCACTGTGTTCTCACCCTATTAAATATAAATGGAACATCGTCAGAAAAAAAGAAAAAATCATTTTTATTTAGTTTTATAAAGCCATTCATATTTGAATCACCCATTCAAAAATGATTGTTACTAAAGTTATGCTTCTTCATGCGATAAAATTTCAGAGAGAAAAATATTCACCTCTGGTGATCTTTAATATGAAAAATATAGTCTTGTTATATTATACATGTATACAGGGTGTATTTGAAATAGGGTAGAAAATTTTAACAGGTGATTCTACATAATAAAATATGACAAAAAGTTCCTATAAACATATGTCTAAAAATGCGTCATAAGGGAGCTACGCCCCTTTGAAATTGGCTAAAAAAATCGGTTTTTATTTAATAACTCAGGAACCCTCTGAGATATATTAACGAGGTTTTGCACGTGAATTAATCCTAATAAGGCCCATCTTTGTATGCCATTTTCACGTACTTATTTAAACCAGGGGTGTGCGAAACGGGGGGGCCTTATTAGTTTTTTGTTCCAAAATTTTTTCTGTGTAACTTTTTTGCAATTTTATTTGTGAAATATGATTTCTCAGGTCAAAATATATAAAAAAGGTACTCTTGTTGTAATACTGTAGGATTAACCGTTTTCGAGAAAAGTTCATTTGAAGGTGAAATTTCAACGTTCGAGGACGAAAAATTAAATACTATAATGTCGAAAACCAAAATTTTAATGATGCAATGTTATTCTACATCAAAAACTAAGAAAATAATTTTCCATACATGTAGGTCGAAAAAACGCTTTTAAACCTACCCTTTAAAAATGGTGCATATTTAGGAGACCATAGCTCCATTAGGATTGATTTTTGGAAGTACCTGTATATGAGGTTTTTTTCTTAGTTTTTAATGTACATTCGCCTTGCATCATTAAAATTTTGGTTTTCAACATTTTAGTATATAATTTTTCGTCCTCGAACCGTCGAATTTCACCTTCAAATGAATTTTTCTCGAAAACGGTTAATCCTACAGTATTACAACAAGAGTACCTTTTTTATGTATTTTGACCTGAGGAATCATATTTTAAAAATAAAATTGCAAAAAAGTTACACAGAAAAAAGTTTGGGACATAAAACTGATAAGCCCCACCCGTTTCGCACACCCCTGGTTAAAATAAGTACATGAAAATAACACATAAAAACGGGCCTTGGTAAGATTAGTTGATGTGCAAAACCTCGTTGATATATCTCAAAGGGTTCCTGAGTTATTAAATAAAAACCGATTTTTTTTAGCCACTTTCAAAGGGGCGTAGCTCCCTTATGACGCATTTTTAGACATATATTTATAGGAACTTTTTGTCATATTTTATGATGTAGAATCACCTGTTAAAATTTCCTACCCTATTTCAAATACACCGTGTATAACAAGCAGTGAAGATACTTAATGCTATATTTCGTGTTTTCACGATATACTTTCCAAAATTTTATTGCTTTGATCTCGTGTGCTTATCTTACTTTTTATAAAAAGCCCTATATCTTTTTTGTTTATAAATGATCTTTTTTTCAAAATTGGTAGAATTATTTCCATACATTAAATTTATCTTTTTTGAAAATTTGGTATTTATTGGACTTTGCCTAGTATTTTTTATAATTTTTTGAAAATTTTCGCCCCATGACTTTTTTTTATTTGTTATCCATTTCTTTCAAATCGGTTTTATTATAATAATAATTATTATTAATTTTGTAACAAAAGTAATTTTTTATGAAGAAATTACTTCGATCTAACTTCTCTTTTAGCTATTTTCGATTTTTTTAAAAGTTCAACCAAGGCGTCCTTCACTTCCAGGCCGCGCTACTGGACAATCTAGTTTGCTTTGATATGACCAACTAGGGTCTGACAATACTAGTATGCCAACATAAAGAAAAAATTACTAAAAATAATACTAAGAATTTGTTATTGTCAGTCTGACAGTTTTATATTTTAAGGCTTAACATTTGATTTTAAATTCATAAAATGTTTTTTCTATTTTGCGACTCTTATAAGCTCATAATCACACGCATTTTGCGTGTTCTTTTCTGTTGGGTTGGCAACATACAAAAGCCTATCTCTTGACGTTTTGCGTGCAAATGTCAATGTCGATTTAAAGTTTAATTTTTTACAAAATTTTGTGTTTGGGTGAAGAATATAAAAAGTTTTAAATGAAGAACCGCCCTGCAGCATTTAAAATTTTATTAGTTCCTTTTTTGTTCTCCGTTTAATATGTCAGCAGTATTTTTACTGTTACTGCCTTTTTTGTTATAAAACATTTTATTGGGAACAGAAAAGAAATCGTCATTTTATATTTTTCGTTTTACGGGTACATTATCCTGCTTTTAACTTGACCCTACATTTACCAAATTAACTTTTTCATCGTCGCATTAAAAGAAATTTACACATTTGAGGAGGTGACTTTCAAAACGCAGTTTTTGACAAATAACACATTTCGATATATCAACCAAGTATTAATTTAGGGACTATAACAGCTTTTATAGTACCAATGAACATCAGGTATTATCTATTTTGGAGAGAATAGTTAAATTACATTGGCGAATTAAATCAGTTTCACTAATTATTAAAAAAATTGCATATTCAAAAAATCAAAAACTGCGTTTTGAAAGTCAAAGCATAAAAACTGCGTTTTGAAAGTCAAAGCATAAAAACTGCGTTTTGATTGATTTTTTAAACATTTTTTAGGTAAGTATAAATACAAATAGTATACAGGGGCTGTCCATATATTATGTAAAACCTTTTTTTTACTCTCTGTGTAACGCTTTTATTTAACTCAACACACAACATGACACTAGGGGGAGAGGGGGAGAGGGGGTCTCCCTCCAGAGTGTTACGTAACTTATAAATAGACCCATATTGTAAATTGTACATACATACTCAATTTATGAGCCTATTTTGCTTTCCCATTTTAAATTTTTTTAAAATTTCGGAAAGCCTTGTATTCGTGCAAAAATTTAAAAAAAAAATTATTTGCGTATTTTTGCGTTTTATGACGTTTTATGCCGATATAAATCCATTTCAAGCAAAGAAAAAAAATTGTCAATCGGTCGGTCGGTCTGTCGATCGGTCTGTCTGGGAAATCTTGTGGGTCCGATAACTTAAGAACGCTTTAAGCTAGAGGCTTGAAATTCGGCATACCGTTACCAAAAGTTCTCGCTCGGGATTGTTTTTGGTGAACATTGGGGTGCGCCAAGGGGGGCAAAAAGTCCAAATGGGGAAAAATAAAAAAAATAGTAAAATTTGAAAATTGCTATATAGGGGTTTTTAAGGTTGCTAAAATTGAATCTGATAATATTTTTTTTACTCCACCCCCGAGGGGGTGGGGGGGTAAATATTTTCAATATTTTCTTTAAAATTGGTATATAGGGGTTTCTGGGGTTGACGAATATGAATCTGATAATATATTTTTTTAATTTCACCCCCTGAGGGGTGAAGGGTAGTTTTTGTGAAAATTAGTATAATGGGGTTTTTAAGGTTGCTGAAAGAGAATCTGATAATAAAAAAGTTTTTTAACTAAGGAATTTTGTCGCAGTTAAAACTTATATTGACTGTAGTATAATTAAAAACTGCGTTTTGAAAGTCAAGCTTTGGTTCAAAAACTGCGTTTTGTTTTTCCACGTGGTTTTCTAACTAAATTTTTAATATGAAATAACAAATTTTTTAATTTTTTTTTTTTTTGGATCAATAGATCGAATATGCATTAACAGTGTAAACACCATCATTATCTCAATTTTTCAAAAAATGTCAAAAACTGCGTTTCGAAAGTCACCTCCTCATTTATGGTTATGTGAAAATTATAAAGCTTACAGATAACCTCACAAAAATAAAGATGTGCATTAAACATTAGAGTCGGGGAATAATGATAATATTCATAATTTGTTTTGTTGCTCTATACAAAAAAAACCTATAGGTAGATCATACTTTAAATTACACAGAGCTACATAAAAATTGAGAATAATTTAATAACAACTTCAAGTTTTTTTGTTCTCCAGACTAGGAGAGATATGAGTAGTTGTCTACATCTAGCAATAGATGACGCACAAGTCTTCATCAATTTACTGTATATTCATTTTGTGAATAAATTCCAAAAACGTTTTCTTAATCAGCGTGCAGAGTTACTGTAACATTTGGTAAAGCATATCACACTTATAGTATGGTATACTTTAAGTTGTTGTTAAGTTGTATTACTGATCTAGTTTAAAGTATGTTACGGTATTCAGAAAAATGAACAATCGGTAAATAATACCAAAATTTTGATTAGTAATAATATAAAGATTTCAATCACACACAATTACACACTGACAAAATAATCGATCCTTTTTTTACTTTTCTCTGTATTATTACTAATCAAAATTTTGGTATTATTTACAGATTGTTATTTTACTAAATACTGTAACATACTTTAAACTAGATCAATAACACAAAAACTACAACTTAAAGTATACCAAACTATAACTGTGATATAATTTACCTAATGTTACAGTATTAATAAACACATGTTGCGTGGGGATCCAAATGTACCATCACGGTCTCTATGTTAGTATGACAACGTTTTGTATACAATACACACATTGCAGTATTTAATATCATAAGTAAGGTATTAAATACCAATGGTGGCGATATAAATAAAAGATATGTACACTGTAAAAACTGCATGTAAAATAATGTAAAAATACATGAATTTACATAGTACGGAATAGTAAATTTACCATTCTGGACTATGCATAATTCATGAACTTATGTAAAAGAATGTAAAATAATGTGTAATAATGTAAAATAATGTAAAATAATGTAAAAGAATGTAAAAGAATGTAAAAGAATGTAAAAGAATGTAAAAGAATGTAAAAGAATGTAAACGAATGTAAAAGAATGTAAAAGAATGTAAAATAATGTAAAAAAATATATTTACATTGATTTACATATTTTTATATGATTTTACAATGTCGGGCTATGTTATTTTAAGAGGCGCGTGCGCTTTGGACCAAGAAGGCGTCACATCATGAGACGGACCGTTTAATATTGTTATTGTTAGAGAGATAGCGACGCATGCTGCTAGGTTAAAGTGTTAAAAGTGTAAAAAAAGATAAATATTATTTATGTACGATTTTAAATGCTTTATTTGTGGCCTAAAATTTACGTTCATTATAAATTACGATCTTTATCAACCAATAGATCTTTAAAGAAAGATGTAAACAGTTTATACTCGTATTAAGGGTGCAAATCGTTTGGTTTATTAAACCAAATGAACTTTACGCTACGATATTTCAAAAAAGCTTTGACACCGAGACTCGTAATTTGGAACAAACATTTTCTATGTAGTAAATATTTTTTTTCAAATTTCAAGTCCAAACCATTTTGGACTATGTAATTTTTAGCTTTCCGGTCTATGCAAAATATTACCATTCTGGACTATGTAATTTTTACCGTTCCGGTCTATGCAAAATATTACCATTCTGGACTATGTAATTTTTACCATTCCGGTCTATGGCAACATATTACCATTTACGGACTATGTAATTTAATGTAATTTATTTTTACCGTGTATTAACAAATAACATTCAGTATTAAAAATACAACGAAATTTTCTGAGTGCATTCTAATTACAAGAATTGTTTACTAGAATTCGATTTTTTTTTTTAGATGAAAATAACAAAAGAAGACATGTGGATTCGAACCTACGGCCGTCTGTATCAAAAACTATGTTCCACTACGTGCGAAATTCCGATCGGCATTTACCGCACTCAAGATACTTCGTTGGTGGACACGTCTCATGTGAGTATCAGTGTTCCATCTTCAAATTGGTCCAGCTGCGTGCGTGTGCCATCGGTGAGTACACAACGTGAGAAGCACACTGTTTTCAAAAAGTTTACTTTGACAATATCTGCACACTTTTTCTATTTTTAATATTTACACTTAAAGTACTTACCTATACCAAATTAATGTGCTACCCGGGAAAAAAAGGTTTATATATTTGAGATATGATCGGATCTCTGTATATCCAAATTTCATGTCCAAGAATATATCAAGAGATCCAATCCTTCCTTCCAATCTCATTGTCAGGAGTTTCAATACTCCTTTATGAGAGTTTGTTTGTTATTACTAATTACTTACCCGAGTTTATTGTAAAAAAAAAAAAAAAAAAAAAATATTGTAAACTTATATACTTATACCTACAATAAACACTATTATTATTATTAATCCTATATGCTTATATATAAGCAGTTATATATCAAGAGATCCAATCATATCTCGTCATATATGAGCAGATATGCTTATATACAGGGTGATCCATAACTGGCATGCCAAAATTTAAGAGGTGATTCTAGATCCAAAAATATAAAAAAAGTTCCTATAAAGGTTGGTCCGGAAATGAGCCCTAATGGATCTAGGGCCCTTTAAAATTGTAATAAAAATAAGGTTTTTAATTAATAACTCGGGTACCGTTTAAGCTAGAGCGGCGAGCTTTTGCATGTATACTAGTATTAATAAGGGCAATAAGTTTATGTTAATTTATTTTTTTAATTTATCCAGAGGCGTGCCCAGACGGACAAAATATATGAGGCTTAAAACATTTTTGCCCCAAACTTTTCTATGTGTATGTTTTTTGGATTTGTTGTAAAAAACATAGATTTCTAGAGTAAAAATACATATAAAATATCATATAGTGTAACACTGTAGGAGCAACCGTTATCAAAAAAAAATGCAATTAAGAGGAAGTAACATTTTGTGCCACCAAAAACGTTACTTTTTAAAAGGCTATTACTCCTTTAATATTAAATTTAGGTGTTTTGGTGTATAATACTTTTTTGCTCAGTTTTAAATGAAGAATCACCCTGCAGCATTAAAATTTTATTGGTGCTTTTTTTTGTTCCCCATTCAATACGTCATCTTCGAAGGGCCGTAGCTCCCTTAGGGCTCATTTCCGGACCAACCTTTATAGAAACTTTTTTTCATATTTTTGGATGTAGAATCACCTCTTAAATTTCGGTACGCGAGTTTTGGAACAGGCTGTATAAGCAGATATAATCTATTTGTACAAGTGATTATATATAAAAAATATATGTGCATATATCAAGAGATCCGATCATATCTCTTCATATATGAGCAGTTATGCTTATATATAAGCAGTTATATATCAAGAAATCCAATCATATCTCGCCATATATGAGCAGATATGCTTATATATAAGCAGATATAATCTATTTATATCTGCTCATATATGACGAGATATGATTGGATCTCTTGATATATTACTGCTTATATATAAGCATATATGATTGGATCTCTTGATATATTACTGCTTATATATAAGCATATATGATTGGATCTTTTGATATATTCTTGGACATGAAATTTGGATATACAGAGATCCGATCATATCTCAAATATATAAACCTTTTTTTCCCGGGCTTGGTCTATACTGAGAAAAATTGTTAATTTTAATACTTAAGTCAGCAGGGGAAACTAAATGATTTCTACCCTAGTATTTTGGAGCAAAAAATACATACAAGTTAGTACTAAAGTATTGCCATGAAATTCTTAACATCTTTATAAAAGGAGAAGTATCAAAATATAAATAAATAATTTTTATCCAATACATACAGATAATGAGACAATTACCAGCTTTATTTTAAATAAATAAACTCAATAATAACCCCCGCGTGGCTTTTACTTTATTGAGTGGATAATTCTTTATTTTACTCACTCAACTGTCACTTGTCAAATTATTTTCTTGTAAATGTCATTAAAATTTTTAATAAAAATATGAATTTCTAAGCTATTTATTGGATAAAACCTTGTATGGCACTCATGGGTAAACCGATATTGCCCTCTCGAAAATTAACCTGCTTGGCTGATGCCTCGCAGGTTAATTTTCTCATGGGCAATATCTTACTTTACCCACTAGTATCATAAATAACTATTTTTTGTACTTTCATTTAACAGAGTGACTAGTCGTACACACGGTTTAACATCGTTGTATAAATATGTAAGTAAACCTACCTAACTTTTTTATCGTTGCTTTACATTGTTTTTTTTGGCAGGTTTGGTATTTTTGAATCTAATATGGGGGAGGACATTGAAACAGGGATAACACATTAATTGTTAATTATTATGACAAAAAACACCTTAAAAACCTAAAAATTACACTGTTTCCATACATATTCATACAGACTGTGTGTACGCCTAGTCGCTCTCTTCATTTAAACTATGTGTTTATCCTGTGGCACACTATATACAGGGGCTATTACTTAACAGATGAGCACTTCTTATAAGAAAAAAATATAATAAAATGGATCATTGGATTCGGTGATATTTGGATTATTGCTTTTTTCTTTGCTGATTCTCTTTAAAATTTACGTCAATTAAAATTTTTATTTTTACGTAAAATGTTTATTATTTCTCAGTGTACTAGTAAAGCCATCTTAATCTGAACTAGCATATGCCTAATAGGCATAGGCATTGCCTATGCCTTTTAGGCATTGCCTATGCACTAAATTCTCTATGAAGTGCTAGCTTTCAAACGGCAGCATATTAATTTATATGGTATTGTTTTATTACTTACATATATTTATTTTTCTATTAACAGTCTTTATTTTGCACCAATGGTTCATTATTGCTCTATTACAAAATGTTATTTTAGAAAGGTACCTATACTAGGCGAATATACCTACCCTATAACAATGTATATAATGATTAATTAAATTGCATAACAGGGTGCGACAAAAGTACGTTAACGCTATGCGAATTTATAAAAGCCGGCAACGCTGCTTATATGCTGGTTATATCAACGAACTAATAACTCTTCTCTCTAGAATAGGCATTTCATTTGTAAAAAAACTGACAAAACAACAACAACATATACATTTGTCTGTCTTACTCGCACAGCTTTATTCTAACAGAGACACCAATAACAGTTACTGGTAATTGTTATTGTTCAGGCCTGAATATACCTACTATTTGTTTACAAACAAACCGAGATGTTGGCGATACTTTATATTAACGGTATGCGTATTCTAAAGAGAAGAGTTGGTAGTTCGTTGGGTTACATGCAACGCTCGATTTATCGGTGAGCGGTTGCATTGTACAGGGTGGCCCATAAGTCACTTTACCATTTAAAAATTGAATAACTTTTTTGTTTGTCAGTTTTTTTATTTATTTCTTTTACAATATAGAGTACAGGAAATGGAATTTTGTCTGAACTATGTATGAAAAATCATGTCTTTTAAAGGACGTCCATTTTTCGACATTTTCCATGACGGCTTTTAACATGTATGGCTCCAGCTAGGGTCATGCATCAACATGCATTGCACACCCTCAAGGTCATGGTTTGGTGCGGTGTAACATTCCAAATTGTAATTGGTCCTTACTTCTGCTAGGAAAATGGCAATACAGTTACAGTGAACAGCGACCGATATCGCGCAATGCTGGAAAATTTTGTGCGCTCTGCAGTGGGGGACATGCCAGAGCCACAATGCAATTTTAAGGCAGAATTTAGAAGAGCGAATAATTTCGCGAAATTCGGATTCTCATTTTCCTTCACGATCGCCCGATTTGACAGCAGCGGACTTTTTTCTTTAGGGCTACCTGAAAGATTGGGTGTATGTCAATAAGCCCAGGACTATTCAACAGCTTAAGCCAGACATGTTAGGAGCCGTCATGGAAATGTCGTGAAAAGAGCCTGTGCTTGCAAAGCGGAAAATGGATGTTATTTAAAAGACATGATTTTTTACACATAGTTCAAAAAAAAATCCATTTTTCTATGACTGCTTTAGAATGTAAGCAAATACACACCCTTTTCAAATACAGAATGAATCCATTCTAGCTCTAGATACGGTATGAATATTCCGTATCAAGTGTTAGAATGAGCACATGTAGCGTCATCTCTTGTTTTTAAAAGTAAAGAAAACTGTAGCAAAATCAGCAAAATTATATATATATTTTACCATGAAGTATTGAATAATTTAATGCAATTTAAATTTTTGCCTTAAAATTACATAAAGTTTATTAGCTTTTCTTATATTTGACCAATTCTTTATCAATTTAGTTCAAAAAATTAAATCTGCTCCATCTATTGTTAAATATTTAAACCTGCTATCTGTCACAACAATGATTGTTGAACAATCTGACATAACCTTTAAATTTTGCATTATAATTTTTAAATAAGTGCTAAATTAAATAAAACCTTTTTTAAGTACTGATTTGATAAAATTATTAAAAAACATTAATTGCTTTATTTAAAAATATGTTTTTGTTGCATTTGCAATGTCGAGTCACAAGAAACATTGTTTTTAACCTTGTCCGCAGTTTAAAACCATACAGTGTTTCATATTTGCAGTCGAAGAAAAAGTATAGTCTACAACACGTATGGAATAGTCATTCCGCGCTCGCGGGACCGTCATACTCGCTGCCGGCTCGTATGACAAACTTTCCGCTCGCGCGGCATATTATCTATTCCATACTAGTTATAGAATATACTATTCTGTATTCTATATTGTAAAAAGAATAAATAGTTCGAGTTGTTTAACTTAAAATTCACCTACAAAAAAAAGCACTATTGATATATTATTTCTCTCCGTGTATAGTTAGGTATTTAAATAATGAACCATTATTTATAATTATACCCCGCCACAGTTGGAGCAACGCAAAGCAACAACAAAACAAGCACGTCGCGACGCGTCGCTTTTAAAGATGTGCAGTCGCACTCTTCTACCTTTGTGTAAGCAGTGCTTGTTTTTTTACCTAAAATAGCTCCAAGTTTGGCGACGTGTATTTATAATTGTTAAGTACGTTAACTAAAAAACTGTTTTTTTAATAAATCCAGCAAAATACAATTTTCTACTCGCCGATAGCACACGCACTGGCAAGAAGATGACCGAAGCTTATTTATGTAAAATTTCGCATGTTTAAAGCTGATTAACAGCTGATCTAAGCTCATTTAAAGCACAATTTTTCATTATGAAGTATGTATGAAAGTAGATATATTGTAGATTTTAATAGATTTTTATATCATTTTCAGTACAATTAATTCTGTAAAAATAATATCAATAATTAAAAAAAAAAGTATAATTTTTTTATTAGGGAACATTCAAGTATTACGTAACGCAAAATGTACCAAAATTTCAAAATTCATACACTTCATACCTCGGTTCTCACGTTATTCAAGGCTGTAGAGATATAATATTTTGGCTACCTCCCCCCCTAACACACCCCCTATTAGGGGAGGTAGCCAAAATATGAAATCTCTATAATCCATAATAACGCGAGAGGGGTATGAAGTGTATGAATTTTGGTACAATTTGCGTTACGTAATTCTTGAACGTTCCCTTAATAGTTATTATATGCTAAGGTAGAGAATACATTTTTTATGAGCGAGCGTATTATATCCCGAGATCCATAGCATCGAGGAATATAAGAGTGGGAGGATATAATTATAATTATTATACTATTATATAGTCTTCTCTACAGTAGTTACATACAGTGCGGTCCAAAAGTCACCCCCTCCCTCTTAACTTTTAAACGAGTTGAGATATCGATTTCAAATTTAGAACTTTTAAATAAGACAACCATCTTTAAGCATATATTTGATACTTTTATCTCTTAAAATGTGGGCAGGGGGGCATGGGGGGATTTTTTTTAATGGAAAGGGGGGTCATGTGATACATCATTTTAAAGCCTTTAAAATTCTCTATATAACCATACATTTTTAATTTTTTTAAACATGTTTTTTAAGGTTTTGATTTTTTAGTTTTTTGTGCTAAAAAAATAAATTTTTAAGTTTTTTTTTTGTTAATTTTTATTTATGTCAACTAAAATTAGTTGAAAAGTATAATTTTATTTTTTTTCATTGTGAAATTAGACATTTTTAAAAAAATGTTTGGATTTTTTAGAGAAATTTTGACAAAAATACCCATTTTCAACCCTAATTTAAACCCAAAAAAAAAAATTAAAAAAAAATTAAAAATATACAGTTGGAGAATTTTATAAGCTTTAAAATGATGTATCACACGACCCACCTTTCTATTTAAAAAAATGTCGCCCCATGCCCCCCTGCCCACATTTTAAGAGCTAAAAGTATCAAATATATGCTTAAAGATAGTTTAAGTTGTCTTATTTAAGAGTTCTAAATTTGAAGTCGATATCTAAACTCGTTCAAAAGTTAAGAGGGGGGGGGGTGACTTTTGGACCGCTCTGTATAATTTTTTTCACTACTAACACATTTAATTTTATTATTTAAATATTTTTATAATAATAGTTGGATGTAATGCCAGGGTCGTCCCACAAGTGAAACGCCCTGCCATAGCCCTTAGTAAAATAAAATTTGTTAGATCTTAAACAACCGCGAAAAAACAAACAGCGTTTAAAAACATAATTTTTGAAAAAAAAAATATTAAATTAATTTACTCTCTTAAAGGTAACAGTACCAGATGACTTTTTATATTTTTAAAATCTATGAAAATATATTTTTGAGAACCAAAGCAAACCTAAGAGCCACAAACTTGTAGTTGGACCTTAAAGTCCTTCGGTTTGTTTTATAGTTTTGTGTTATGATCTGTTTCATCAAGCAAGAGAGTAAATTAAAAATCGCGCAGTGAATATTTTCAAAACAGATTCGAATATTGGATGTGCGAATATACTGCATAGTTTATTTTATAAAACATAACTATATTCTATACAGAAACATATACTATTAAAACCTGTTGTAAAAATATTTACTGTGTGATTTTTAATTTACTCTCTGGCTTGATGAAACAGACCATATAAGAATTTATTTAAAGCCAAAAATAAAATAAAAACGTTTATTACAAAAAAAAAATATATCAACACAAATGTAATTACAAACACCAGCGCCATCTATGCGGCGAGGGAATAAAAATTTAGCTGTAAATGTTCTGTAATCCCAGAGATTCTTCTATTCTCTTTTCTATGGGTATTAGTGTGTCGTGTAAACCGAGGTGGGTATTACGGCCGAAAATCATACGGAGGAAAGCGAGGTAGTAGTGGCAGCACTGATTTTAGTGTAGGCAAGTATTTATACATTGAGATATAACTGGTTGCTTATTACTATTTTCTGAAAATTAATAAATATAATAAAATAATTGTTGAAATTTTTATAACAAAAAATTGTTAAAATACGAATTTCTGGTTAGTTTTTTTTTTAATGGGTGCGTTGGTTTACGTTAAAAATGATTTGGTTTGGTAGTTTTCTGGTTTGTTTTTTTTTTAATGGGAGGCGTTGGTTTACGTTAACAATGGTTGGGTTTGGTTTGGTAGTTTGCTGGTTGGACTTTATAAATTATATGTATAACTTAACACTCTGTGGTGTAAAATACCTTCGAAAAGGTCCCTAAATGAGTATAAATAAATACTAAATACTAAATACTAAATACTTGGTGTTTTTTTTATAAGAGGCGTTGGTTTACGTTAATAATGGTTTGGTTTGGTAATTTGCTGGTTTGGTGTTTTTTTTTTAATGCGAGGCATTTTTCAGATACGATATTTCAGAATTTAGAATATATTTTAAGAATCAAATAGGATTATATTTAGGCTAAATAATTTAGCTTTAGCTAATTAAATAATAAATGCTCGCCTGGTGTAACAATATGCATAAAAAATTCACTGTTTTAATCAAATATGAAGAACCTCTGGAAAATATAAAATTCACTGTTTTAATCAAATATGGAGAACCTCTGGAAAATATAGTAGAGGGGTAAAAGCATTTCTTCGGCGGTACAACTTTCTGCCGTATGATCCAGACTCGTGTAAACGTAGTCATTATAATTAATTTACTATGTTTGCCGTACTACATCCAGTGTCAAAATATTGTTGAATTTAGTCCATTAGAAATTATTAATAAATAATAGTACTTTCTGAAGCTAGTAGTGAAAAAAATTAACTTCGTAAATTAATTACACAGCTCTACAAAATAAAAGACATTTGAAGGTGCCTTTAATATCGTTCGAATAGTAGTGAATTTGATAGAGGAAAAAAATAAAAAGTATAAATAAAAAGTAATATTAGGTATTTCCATGTAGATTGATAAAAAATGTTTTATTTTCAACTTTTGCTTTAGAAAATAAATATGTATATTGATAACACAGTGCGGTCAAAAAGTTGCATCTGTCTTAACTAGTTGAGGTATCGACTTAAAAACTTAACATAAACTATCCTCTTGCATTTATTTGATATTTTCAGCTCTTAGGGGATATGGGGTAAACGGAGGTAAGGTTTGGACTTTTTATTTATTTCTTAGATATTTTTATAAATTTTTAATTTAATATTGACTAATTAAAATTAGTTTAAAAGTATAATTTTAGTTTATGCATTATGAAATTAATCTTTTTTATTATCTATTTTTTTTTATTTGACGAAATTACCCATTAAACCCCAAAAAAATGTCTAAAAAAATAAAAAAATATATGTTCAAATAGAGAATTTTATAAACTTTAAAAGAATAGATCACATTTTTATTTTAAAAAATTCCCCCTCATGCTTCCCTGCCCCCATTTTAAGAACTGAAAATATTAAATATATGTAAAAAAAAGTTGCGTTATTTATTGAGTTCCAATTTTAAAATTAACTCAACTCGTTTCAATATTAAAAGGGGGATGACTTTTGGACCTCACTGTATATTAATTAGTATAATAATACAGTGTATAATATACATACAGGCTTTAAAATAGAGCTTTTAAGCTTTTAATTTGTACTTTCAATTAAGCTTACCAGCTTAACTTTGTATAAAAATTTTACTCCTGTTGCATTCATTATTTTTGCCAAAAATTTATTATCCCTTATAATTTAAATTTTATTGTCAAACACAATAATTATGCAAATAATATTTTATTAAAATGAATTTGATTTTCAGCAAATTAAATTATTATTTATCTAAAAAGCTTCTAGGGTTTGGACTTTTTGCTTTTTTGGAGTCACACGAGTGCACTGGAGGGTACACTCTCTATAGAGATAGGTACTTACTTACTTACTTACTTACTTACTTACTTACTTACTTACTTACTTACTTACTTACTTACTTACTTACTTACTTACTTACTTACTTACTTACTTACTTACTTACTTACTTACTTACTTACTTACTTACTTACTTACTTACTTACTTACTTACTTACTTACTTACTTACTTACTTACTTACTTACTTACTTACTTACTTACTTACTTACTTACTTACTTACTTACTTACTTACTTACTTACTTACTTACTTACTTACTTACTTACTTACTTACTTACTTACTTACTTACTTACTTACTTACTTACTTACTTACTTACTTACTTACTTACTTACTTACTTACTTACTTACTTACTTACTTACTTACTTACTTACTTACTTACTTACTTACTTACTTACTTACTTACTTACTTACTTACTTACTTACTTACTTACTTACTTACTTACTTACTTACTTACTTACTTACTTACTTACTTACTTACTTACTTACTTACTTACTTACTTACTTACTTACTTACTTACTTACTTACTTACTTACTTACTTACTTACTTACTTACTTACTTACTTACTTACTTACTTACTTACTTACTTACTTACTTACTTACTTACTTACTTACTTACTTACTTACTTACTTACTTACTTAATTACTTACTTACTTAATTACTTACTTACTTACTTACTTACTTACTTACTTACTTACTTACTTACTTACTTACTTACTTACTTACTTACTTACTTACTTACTTACTTACTTACTTACTTACTTACTTACTTACTTACTTACTTACTTACTTACTTACTTACTAACTTACTTACTTACTTACTTACTTACTTACTTACTTACTTACTTACTTACTTACTTACTTACTTACTTACTTACTTACTTACTTACTTACTTACTTACTTACTTACTTACTTACTTACTTACTTACTTACTTACTTACTTACTTACTTACTTACTTACTTACTTACTTACTTACTTACTTACTTACTTACTTACTTACTTACTTACTTACTTACTTACTTACTTACTTACTTACTTACTTACTTACTTACTTACTTACTTACTTACTTACTTACTTACTTACTTACTTACTTACTTACTTACTTACTTACTTACTTACTTACTTACTTACTTACTTACTTACTTACTTACTTACTTACTTACTTACTTACTTACTTACTTACTTACTTACTTTTATTTCTGATTACTTCTACTACAATAAATTTGGATCTTAAGCCCTATGTTCACTAAATGAGTTACTTTAAGTACCCCTATGGGCTTTTATGGTAAATCTTTAATAACTACTTTAGGAAATATGACCAATGGTCAGTATTGCCAACCTGGCGTTATTGTCTTTACTTACCTTATTCTTAGTTTAACTAAAATTAATAATTGATTAATTATTATAATCTATTAACTAAAGTATTAAGGGATTTTAACTTCCTATCTTGCTCATTTTCAACAGTCACTATCTATCACATCTTTTTATATATTGAAACCCACAATTTTTTTCTGTTTTTGTCCGGTATGTGCACCATTTCATGTGTTTTTTATCCATAATTTTTAATAGAATATACCTAATATTACTAAAATTAATTTATTGTTTTATAAAAATACATTTTTGCATGCATATAACTTAAAAAGTAGTGCACGTAATTAGTCCTGGGGCTTAATTTTTCATTAGATTGACGAGGACTTGGGCGAAGACAGAGTTGGGGTAACTTATCGACCTAAAGAGGGCACCAACTGTTTGGGATGTACTAACAGACGTAGTTCTATGGTAAGTAAATAATCAAATTTCACTGTAAAAATAAATAAATAATTGCACATGATTCTGCATTTAAATGTGATTCAATGCAGATACATCATAATTTAGTGGATTTTACATGTAATTTTACAATGCTACATATAATTTTACAATTTTACATGCAATTTTACAGTTTTACATACAATTTTACGTATAATTTTACAATTTTACATATAATTTTACAATTTTACATTTAATGGGAGAATTATCTCAGCGGTCTAAGGCATCGATATAGCATTGAGACTGAGCCAATGATCGTGAGTTCAAACCTCACTGGCGCTGATTGCCTTTTTCAGTTAATTAATAATTGAAATTTGGCGAAGGCGTACTCCCTAGATATATTGGTTCGAAAGTCAATTAAAGCCGGTGGTTCCCTCTACTATTAGCCCACACAAGTCCTGGACTTGGGGGATGCTTAATTAAGTATAATAGTACGAGGTTAAAAACAAAAACAAAATTAACAATTTTACATATAATTTTACAATTTTACATGTAAATTTTAAAATTTTACAGTTTTGTATGAATATTACATGTAAGATTGTTAAATTACATGCAAAATCTATTAAATTGTATATGCATTGAATCACATTTATATGCAGAATCATGGGTAATTTTTTACAGAGTGTCCTATAAAATTTCGGATTAAAACGGATCCCCAAATGGTCAATTTATGAAAAATCTACAAAAATACTATTCGAAGGTGCTTGTTACTGCTCAAACTCTTTCAGTTTAATATAAAAGATTGAAATCCATTTCTTGGGATAAAAATGGGTAATTTTTTAAATATACAGCCTGTCTCAGATCTCGCGTACAGAAATTTGAGGGTATATTAAAAACCCTCTGGAAAATATGAGAAAAAATGTCAAAAAAATCTTTGTTCAATTAAAAAATAACAACTCTTTAAGTGGACCAATACTGTTGCTGATGTTAAATTACCTTTAAAAATTGAATTTGTAGCTATGGAAGCAAATTTAAATATTGCAGGTACATATTCTGTAGGTTGACATGGTGATTAATGTGACATTAATATCACCGGCACACAAAAAAAAAAAATTGTCTGTACACCGGGCGCCACCTATCTACGGGCATGTTTTTCGACCCGCTGAATACGAATTTCAGGTCAGTTTAGGCCGTCCAGCCTTCAATTTCGAGTAAATTGCAAAAAAACCCAAAAAATAGCGAAAATTCGATGTTTTGGCAAGAAAAAAATTTTTTTACTCGAAATTGAAGGGTGGACGGCCTAAACTGACTTGAAATTCGTATTCAGCGGGTCGAAAAACATCCCGTAGATAGGTGGCGCCCGGTGTACAGACAATTTTTTTTTTTTTGTGTGCCGATGTATTTATTAATGTCAAAAGACCACCGCCGGATGGAGTGACCCTATAAAAATAGAATATTTGATAGCCTCTGTCGGTTTTGTCAAAATATAATAACCTAAAAAGATTCTAAAGTTGAAAGTCTCAAACAATGCACACGTCAACAATTAAAATGCAACCATAGTTACTAATAAGTAGGGAAAACTAATTTGTAGATAATTTAACATCAGCAACAGGATTGGTCAGATTAAATAGCTTCCTTTTTAATTAGTATTAAAGATGGATTTTTTTTTGATTTTTTTTTTTCATATTTTCCAGAGGGTTTTTAATATAACCTCAAATTTCTGTACGTGAGTTCTGGAACAGGCTGTATTAATAACAATCGAGTTATAAATATTCAAACATGGCCATTTTGGGGGTGAAATTGTGTTTTTTTGTTTTGATTTTTCCATTATGCGGTTTCCTAAGTATTTTGTAAGAGCTGCAAATTTGGTCATAATCACTTTTATTCTCCAATGAATAATTTGGCTGAAAAATGGAAAAAACCAATATCACCTCCAACATAGCTATTTTTAAATTATCTTGACTGTTATTAATATACTAAAAAAATGACCCAAACAAAAATTGTTGGAAATTTCCTCCTTAACAAAATTAGTTATATGCATTTTTATCCTAAGATTCATATTAAGCAACTCACCCCTAAAATTCAAGTTAGCGGACACCCCTTAGGCAAATCACCCGGTGAAAAACTAACAGGAGTGTTCTGTTACCATCCACTACTACCCTTTAAAATATCAGCCCGTGTACATTTATTGCAATTTAGATTTATTATTTGACTGGACTAGTAGAGCACAGTGACCCCCGAATATGATTAGGTTTTAAAGAAAGGGCATCAGAAACAAAAAATGGATCTTGGTAGTACAGGGTATGGACATCATAGATCCATTAACAGTTAAATCGTGTTTGGATATCTTTGGAAGATATTGGTAAAAACTCTTCAGAAGGCATCCCAATCAACACCAACTACTTAAAAGAAAAAATAAAAATCGATTCTTATAGTATTTTTTGTGTAGATTCTAACAAAAATTTTTACAATTTTTGAGAAAAAAGCATTAAACTACGATTTTAGTGCAATGGTTGGACTGGTATAATACCTTTACTTTGATGACTTTTTCCTTCACATTTTGACTTTCTTGTCAATGGTTAGTTAAACATATAAACTACAGTGATTCTAATAGTATATTAAAGTACTAGTTGCATAACATACGTTTTTAGCGCACGAGTACAAGTTTAGAAAACGAGCCGCTTGCGGCGTGTTATGAAACGAGTGCTTTATAAAATGTTTTCTATTTTGATCTAAAATTTAAAAAACTTACACTTAAATTGATGACTGATTTAGGGATTTTTGTTTTGGGTTGGTATTACAGTTTACACTATGTTTAAAATTATAAGAACAAATGATATTTTGATATATATATATACTATAAATCAAGGGTTCTCAGGGGCCTACCCTTAAGTCTTAGTATAAAAAAACTTCTAAATTTAGCTCTTTGGCAAAATTTCACATTAATTTGATAATTTTCTTAAGTACTTATACTTATAAGTGACAATATAACCAGAAAATGTACATATTTAAAAAACATTGATTTTTGATGCAAAAAAGGCACTTCGAGCTTGAGCTGCCAGATTTCCTCAAAAATGGATTGTGAAAGATGAGGTTATATAGAAATAAAATTGTCCACACTTAAGTTTTGTCTAAAAATGCAAATTTTCGCCTCAACTCTTTGCACGTTTTTGAAATAATAGTATATTAAAGTACTAGTTTCATAACATACGTTTTTAGCGCACGAGTACAAGTTTAGAAAACGAGCCGCTTGCGGCGAGTTTTCTAAAGTACTAGTGCTCTTAAAACGTGTTATAAAACGAGTGCTTTATACAATTTTTTCTATTTTGCTCTAAAACTTAAAAAACTTACATTTAAATTGATGACTGTTTTAGGGTTTTTTGTTTTGGGTTGGCATTACAGTTTACACTATGTTTAAAATTCTAAGAACAAATGATATTTTGATATATTTTACAGTCATCTCTTCTTCTTTCACTGCAATTAACCAGTCCACAATTTTAACACGGTAAAAAATAACCCAAACACAAAATTTTGTAAAAAATTAAACTTTAAATCGACATTGAGATTTGCACGTCAAGAGATAGGCTTTTGTATGTTGCCAACCCAACAGAAAAAAAAGTACAGACCTCTAAGAACACGCAAAATGCGTGTGATCATGAGCTTATAAGAGTCGTAAAATAGAAAAAACTTATTTTACTCCACCCTGATGTACAACTTATCTTGATTCACTTTAGACTTGTCTAAATTTGTAACTAGCAACAAAAACCAATTAAACCATTAGAGAAGAAACTAACTTTGTTTTTCGTTCTTTTTCTCATTTAGTATTCGGTTAATATGGGCGACGAGGCCAAAGACAATCACGAGCAGCAAATAGAACGTGCAGAAATAGCCAATTTAGTTAGGTCCAGGATGGAAAGCCTCAATCTACCCGCTATCGACTACAACGATGTCAGCGAGAAGAGGAATAGTCTTAGTTACGTTATAATTAACCCTAGCTGTGATCTTAAACTGGAAGAAGGTGATATAATGTAAGTAAATAAAAAAACACTGCCAGCAAAATAATACTTCCCCCTATAGTTTATTAAAATCAAAAACAAAAAATATTAAAAAAAAAAATTCAGAAAAAAGTTTCAAAAAAATTTTCAAGTTTTCAAAAAAAAAAAATATATATTTTTTTTTTCGTAAAACGAAAAAAATAGTAATATTTTCCATAAAATATACTCGCACTTTGAGTACGTGAAAAGCAAAGAACTTTTACCTCAAGAAGGAACATGATGAAATCTACCGTATGCTTTGTTTAAAGCGTGAAGCAACTACGGTGAGGGGCTAGTGGGGAGTGACTATTGTTTACACTTAGCACGCGTAAAGAGAGAGAAAGAATGTGTAAACTCACAGTCTAATGTCGTAAAATGACTGACAGGGGTACAGGGTTGCCGATTGGAAACATATACTTTGGATATTTTATTGTAAATTTTAAGAAACATGAGGTCTGTATGAGTTTTATATGAACTAGTAGTTTCATTTTAATAGATATAAATATACTATATTATTAAACATAATTATAGTATACAAAATAAAGTTTTTTACATTTTTAATTTAAGTATAATGATTTGAATTCATGATAAGGTGGAAATCTTGATACTAATCATAATAAATAAAAATCTTAAGGTCGGACAGGTCTGGCTCTACCATATTCGAATATTCGAATATTCGAATATTCGATGCAAATATCTGAACTAAAATTACCGGGGTAAAAACTTAAAAAAGACGTATACGTCTACCAACGTTGTAACCTATAGCCAATTTTTTGTCGGGTTACCGGAACTAACCAGGTTACTGAAACTCGTTTTTGTGAGAATCGGTTACATACGGTAAGTGGGGGGAAGCGATGACGTCACTAACCGACAGTAACCGCGTCTAACACAGGTTCGGAGGTGAGTTAGATACGGTTAACCGTAAAAACTTCCAAAAAGTCCAAAAGTCCAAACCTATAAATTGTTTATTTGCACCATAATTTACAGGCCTGTGGGAATTTTTCTCGATTTGTATGCAAAATGTAAAAAATAGAGTAGGTAAGGTATTTCAACTTTTATTTTCTAACTTCTAAGTGTTTGCTTATGTGGTTTAAAATTAAATTCTTTTATAAAAAACTATTTAAACTTCTCATTGTTGTTAATTACCTTCCCCATGAGCAAATAAACTTGGAAATGTAGTTTAAGTGCTTTTTCATCATATCTTATCCAAAGGAAATTTAAAAAATATATACCTGATCAGTTTTTTGGGAGAAGTTAGGTTGGGTACTTGTCAAAACCTCAAGAAAATAACCAATACGTTTATGTGAGAACTGTCGGTTATACGAATTTAGTAGTGGGGATAAAAACCGTACGTGTAACCGGTGTTTCCACAAAAAATTGGCTTATATTTCATAGTAAATGGGAAGGAATTTATTTTTATATTGTTTTCTTTAGTTTAAAATGGCTTATAAAAATACGGTTAAAATTTTATGACTTAAGTTTGAAATTGTCACAAAATAACCTACATTTGTTGGAAAATGAATAAAGTCTAATTTGTGGAATGTGGAATTTTTCATTTTTCATTTATAGTGCTATTCCATGTACAGTTTTCTGTATTTAATACAAAGTGACATTTTAAAATGAAAAAATTCAATAATTTATTTGCTGTTTTAATAAAATTTCTACTAGGTATGGAATTAAATATAAGATTTAAAACACTATAAATACACTGCCCATTTTTCACCTCCGCACGTAAAATAGATTTTTTATTATCACATTCACTTTTAGCAACCTTCAAAATATACCAGTTTTCACGAAAACTTCCCCCTCCTCTTAGGTGGTGGAGTTAGATTTTTTGTTGTCAGATTCTCTTTCAGCAACCTTAAAAACTCCAATATACCAATTTTCACAAAAACTACCCCCCACCCCTCAGGGGATGAAATTAGAAAAATTTTATTGTAAGCGACCCAAAAACCCCAATATATTAATTTTCAAGGAAACTAACCCCTTCCCCTCAGCACTCCACCCGCTAGGATTTTTTTTATTATCAGATTCACTTTCAGCAACCTGAAAAACCCCAATATACAAATTTTCACGAAAACTGCCCCCCGCCCCTAAGGGGTGGTGGATTTGGATTTTTTTTATTATCAGATTCACTTTCAATAACCTCAAAAACCCCCCACCCCTCGGGGGGTGAAATTAGACAAACATTATTATCAGATTCATATTCTTCAACCCCAAAAACCCCTATATAACAATTTTGACGAGAATATTGAAAATATTTAAAAATATTTATCCCCTCACCCCTGCGGGGTGGAGTTAGAAAATTATTATTATCAGATTCAATTTCAGCAATCATAATTTTTTCCTTGCCGCCCTCCAATATTCACCAATAACAACAATTCTGATTCTAAAATTTGAAAGTTATCTTAATTAAATAGCGACCAGGTCACAAACTGGTCAAACATGACGTGAAATCCATAAATAAAAATTAAAAAAGTCCATTATATGAACAGACATACACGTTTTTACTAAAAAAAAGGCCTTGCGGATATACACTGATGCACATTAAATTCCGGAAACCTAAAAAATTGACATTTTTTAAGTTCAAATATTTCATAAACTAATTAATGGATTTGACTAATTCTTTTTGTTGTCATTTTTTTAGTTAACTTAAAAAGTACTACATGAATTTGATTGATGCTGTGCTTTAAATTTAAAGCTTAACCGAGTTACGTTTTTCTTCTAATCAAGTTTATCAAAAACATAAATTGGGTTTGAAAAACTTAACTAGAAGAAAAAATAGGGTAACTCCGTACAGCGGCAGTACTGCGAAATCACCGTTAAGCCTCCGTCAGACGGCAATAAAAGGTTGCCCCGGGATGAAGAAAATGTAGAAGAAGAAGTAAAAGACATGAGCGTAGAAGAAGAAGAAGTAAAAGACATGAGCTTCAAATAAAAAACTCTGCTGATTTAGTACTGTAGTTAGACTATACCGTTAACTATAGAAAACTAAGTATGGTTTGGACTTTAAAATTTCGGCTTGCGCATATAGTTGACTATAAAAAACTGATTATGGTGCACTAAAAATTATATCATAATAAATAAATGTAATTGAAAAATATTTAAATACTTAGTTCTAAAACTATTACTATTACCTATTTTAAGGCCAAAAAAAAAACAATTTATTTGTAAGTATTTAAATTCAAGCAAAATTCCAAGTATATCTGTTAGCTGTCATAAATCATTTCCTAAAGACACAGTTACTGTGCTCATTGATTTTATCCTAGTCCGATTGTTTAACTTTGATTGTACCTAAATAAATAATTTTAGTAAAGAGGATTTGATCCTTCTCGCCATTTAATAGTATAATAGGTATTACAGAACGTCACGTCAGCTTTGGCCTTATAATTATCCTTGCTAACGGATACTGGCTCACCTCACTTCGGTCTATATTTGATTTCTCCTATTTACATAACTCAGATTAGTGGTTTTAATCAATAATACATTTTATCATGGATATCTTATTACGTTTGATCTTCTTTTTTTAACTTCGACGTTTTATACAGGGTGGACCAAAAAAAACCGGACGCTTTTTAAACCGTTATAACTTTTTTGCCTTTTCACCGATTTATACCAAATTTGAAATGAATATACTAAAAACATGTAAGATTTGGAAGATAATTTTATTTATTTCAAGTATTATTATATTGTTCAGTAATAAAGCTTTTTCCGAAGGGGTTGTTTTAAAGCGTTGGGGATTAGAGCAAAATGTATAATATGAAACTTTCTGACCTAACTATGTTCAGTGATTTTTCTTCAATAGATGAGTATGTTTAAATTTTAATTTAAAATTGTAGTTTATTTTTTATTCATATTTTTCCGAATGGTTACATATTGCAGTAAATTGATTTTTAAACGTAAAAAAAAACGATTCAGTAGGCCTGTTATTTATCTGACATCTCTCAAAAAATAATCTCTTGATTTAAAAAGTATTTAAAACGAGCAATAAACTGAAAAAATGTCTAATTACTATAATTTTATTACAAATAAATTAAATTATATTAAACACTATCTTATTTTTTAACAATAATATAAAATTTTAGATTTTAAGCTTTCACGGCCATTAAGATATAAAGAACTTTCACTTTCGGGTTTAGACCGTGTTAATGGATTTTCACTTTCCGACGTTTCGTCTCTTACTACTAGAGACATCTTCAGGGATTAATCTGAAACTAAGTTTCGAATCAACTTGTGTCACTATTTATGACGAGTTGTGGTTATTCACCCGTGACGACGTTTTTCCTATCAAAGACTTCCATATTGCAGGTAAGTGGTAACCAGTGTCCCGATTGATATTGTTAGGATGCTTGATGATTTCTATCGATTCCCGTATCTTCCTTGGCATTTTTCTGTTTTCTGTTAATATTTGTTTTGTTTCAGACAAATTGATTTTATGACCTGTTTCATATACATGTTCGGCTACTGCCGATAAGGAAATTTGTTTCTTTCTTATATTGCGCTCATGCTCTTGAAGTCTTGTAGAAATTTTTTTCTCTTAGTTTCACCTATGTAAACCGTACCACAGGAGCAGGGTATTTTATATACGCCTTCTGAACTCAGGGGTATTTTGTCTTTTGTTGAAGTCAAACATTGACCTAATTTTTTTTGGTTGGACCGAAATATAGGCTTAATATTTGACTTTTTCAAAAGTTTACCTATTTTATCCGTGATACCGCTTACATAGGGAAGTATAACTTGTGTCTGTCTGTCATTATCTCTATTGTCCTGTTTTTTGGGTCTGGGATTTCTGTATTTGTATATGGTCTTATTAATGTCTTTTTTGGTATAACCGTTCATGGTCAAGGCTTTGGTTAGTTTAAGGAGTTCTGTGTCTAGGGAATTCTTGTCTGAAATCATGAAAGCCCTATGAACAAGTGAATTAACTACCGAGCGTTTTTGAGAGGGATGGTGATGTGAAAATGCGTTTAGGTATCTGTCAGTGTGGGTTTTCTTCCTGTATACCGAGTGTCCTATTGAGCCATTTTCCGTTTTGTAAACCAAAACGTCCAAAAAGGGAAGTGATCCGTTGTTCTCAATTTCCATCGTAAACCGTATAGATTTATGTTGGGAATTGAGGTGATTTAGAAAACCTTGAAGGCTTTCCATGCCATGGGGCCAAATAGCATAGACATCGTCTACGTATCTGCGCCAAATTTTAGGTTTTAAGAGCATGAGCGCAATATAAGAAAGAAACAAATTTCCTTATCGGCAGTAGCCGAACATGTACATGAAACAGGTCATAAAATCAATTTGTCTGAAACAAAACAAATATTAACAGAAAACAGAAAAATGCCAAGGAAGATACGGGAATCGATAGAAATCATCAAGCATCCTAACAATATCAATCGGGACACTGGTTACCACTTACCTGCAATATGGAAGTCTTTGATAGGAAAAAGCTCGTCACGGGTGAATAACCACAACTCGTCATAAATAGTGACACAAGTTGATTCGAAACTTAGTTTCAGATTAATCCCTGAAGATGTCTCTAGTAGTAAGAGACGAAACGTCGGAAAGTGAAAATCCATTAACACGGTCTAAACCCGAAAGTGAAAGTTCTTTATAAAATAATATAAAAGCACATTATGATACAAGATCTTGGTTGGTTATTTGTAGTAATAATTCCATATTGGTTTAAAAAAATTCCCAATATCCTTTATTTTAAGTTAAGCACTTTTTTTCGTTTTGACAAAAACTAGACTTATTTTCCTACACAATTTTGCTTTTACATATATTCATTCTTTATTGTTCATCATCTTTAAAATATATATCCACCACAATGCAGTTTTAATACGTTTTTCTTAGTTTTTTCATCGGTGATTTTCAATATTTTTAATTTGACATACTATTTTTTGAGATATGTCAAGATTACTTTTAGATAACCGCTTATTTAATCATTTTTTCAAGATAAAAAATCCATTTAACGCTATCTGTAGCCTTTCGGAAAATTAATTATAAAAAATAAATTACAATTTTAAATTAAAAAGTAAACACACAAAACTATTGAAGATAGACCATTTAACATAATACAGACGAAAAGTTATCATATTTTACATTTTGCACTAATCCCCATGGGTCTAAAATAACCCCTTCAGTAAAAGCTTTCTTACTAAAATATATAATAATAATTTAAATAAATAAAATAATACACTGAATCTTACATGTTTTGAGCCTATTTATTTAAAAGTAAGTAAAGATCGCTCAAACGGCAAAGAAGTTATAACGGTTTAAAAAGTGTCCGGTTTTTTTTGAGCCACCCTGTATGTTACTCTTATAAATTATGTTCTATACTGAGTGACCTACCAGGCTCTTTAACGACTAAGGCTACTTTATAGATATAAATACTTAAATTACTTTTTAAAATAACACAAACCAAGTACTATTTTAGCTTACACCTAGTCAAACTTTAAATTTGGTTTTTCCTAATTAAAATTACCAAAAAAGGTCCTTACCTCTGAAAAAACGAAAAATTTTAATGACTAAAAAAGAGGCCATTATCTCTGCGAACTTTCCAACTGTACCGCTACAATTTTCTCAACTTAAAATAAATTTACTAACCAAAAACTAATAAAAGGTCTTTGACTACCAGTTTCCCAACTCTGTCAATTAATTTTTCAAACTATTCTATACATTTTTCAACTCTGCCACTTAACTTTCTTACCTATTTCCCAGCCGGACAGTGAGGGGGTGGCGCCCCCTACCCCCTCCACATAGCATCATCTCTGCTACAGTTTTTATAATTTAATGAATTTTTATTTTGTGTTAAAAACGCATTTTGCAAAGGTCTATAAATAAATTAATAAATAAAATAAACGTTCGTGATCACGTGAATATGGACCACATTATGTGGTTCCATTTCTAAACAAATATCCTTACTAATAATTTTATTTTTGTGTTTATAGTTATCTGGTACGGCCAAGTCCATTCTCAGCCCAAAAAACTTTTGAAAGGCATAACAGCAGAAGAAAATCCAACATTAGTTTTTGCTCGCAAACCCTCATCCAACAAATGGCCGCCAGTTCTCAAGCCGGAAGTCGTAGAGGTTCAGGTCTTGGCCTTACTGGTTACCAATCACCTCGACCACCACCTTTGGCAACCACCAAATCAAACTCCCTCTCCCTTCCAGATAGCCCAACCGTAGCGGGCTACCAAAGGGGTCGCTCAAACTCATTACGTGTGATAGACGATATCTTGCTTAGGCGATCAAACTCCCTGAGACAAGGCTTAACAAACGTCGGTAATGCTCGTAGAAAAAGCAGTCTTGAGGATATAGGACTTTCTCATTTCTCTACCAGTTATACCAATTACAATAATCCGATCAAAATAGCGTTAAATGGTAGCATTGGACTAGAAGTGACTCCTCCCGAGGAAAACAGTCCTCCGGTAATTTCAAGCAACACGGCGCTAATAGTTAATCCCTCCCTTCCACCGGTAGGTGTCGCGCATACCGGTAGCACGTTAAGCTTGTCACAGACTGGCTTGCTGAGTTCTTCTCAACCGTTAAACCTTGGAATTAATGTGCCGAATTCTCCATACGGGGATTCATGTCCAGTTGCAACTAGTTCACAGCAGATGGCGCTACCGACTCCCCAAGCAACTACGGATCCACAACACCTACAAGGAACTATAGTATGATATAACCTAATGTGGGGGAGAAGATTTGGCAGCTTGAGAAACAAGTGGCTATAATCTTGATGCTTCCACAGTAGTGCTCTGCGACCCTAGTTCGTAGTGTAAATTAACTCGATCCATATATCAAGCAAAAATCAGATATAATAATGAATACTGGATAGTTAGGCTGTGTAGCTACACAGCTACCTACGTAGGTCAATAAGTTACCCTTGCATCAGAAAAAGTAAGTAAGCCCGTACCTACCCTAACCTACATTTTGTACAAAAAATGTCACCGTAGGGGTAGGCTAATTTTTCTTCGCATAAGTCATATCAAAAACATGCTATCAGAACAGACACCCTGTTCATGTCAGGATAGCCCTACTTTCCTCTATGTCAAGATGACTTTACAAATGTAAAGTTATCTTGCCCTATGTGCATAAAGAACCAATTACAAGTACCTTATTATCTATTTAACGAAAAAAGACAAAATAAAAGACTAGTATTTAGCCCAAAATTGATTTGATTTTGGATCGAGTTTAAATAATAATTTTTCAGGTTAGGTTTAATTCTAACGCAGAGCTAGTGTACCATATTTGGCCTTATAAACTCTATCAGAATATTAGACTGATATATTTTATCTGATTTAAAATGAAACCAGTATAGCGAACTGGTAAAAGCCAAATTTTCTGTAATAGTTTTTTAGATAGCAACCTGTATTATGACCAAGCTTAGAATTATTCCTTTATAAATATTTTTTATAAAAAAGTGTGTAATGGTTATGGTTTAGGAGCAGAATTTAACTTTGGAGTAAATGTTTACTACATTTGTTTAAGTTTTTATTAATTTTGAAAACAGCGGTAATTAAGGTTACTAGATCAGTGGCACATCCACTAGGAACTGGGCTGGAGTTTACCAATTTAGTACCCTTATCGGTAAAGGGTAGAGTCCTAGATAGGTAGGTTTTTTAGGGTAGGTGGGTAGTTTGAGCGGTTCCGCAGGAGAGTACCGACATAGCCACAATCATAAACGTAGAGAATAAGGACTGGTAACTTGTAGTTCGATTTGGTTACGTAGCCTTCTAGATCGTGGAAAAGGTATTAAAATTTTCAATAGCATTAAATCAAAGCCAAAGAAGATTTTACTGACTTATTCAAAACCGCCCCTTGCTTACCCACTCCCTTGAAACTACCCCCAATTTCTGTTTTTCAAATAGCACCCCCTAATTCTTATTAAAGACTATGAAAGTGCACTTTATTCTAAATTCAACCATTTATTATAAGTGGTATCTTAGATTTTAAGGGGCTCTAAATATCAATTATTATTTATTAATAGAAGGGTGGTATTTAAAACAAAATTACGGGTAGTTCCAGGAGACTGGGTTGTTATGAGTTGGTTTTAAATATATTAATCAATTTTCTTTTGGGTACAATTTAACGTGAGGTTTTGGAAAATTTTCTGGTTAAATTTAAAATGAAATGTGCTTTTATATTCTTTAGTAAAATAGGGAAATGCTATTTAAAAAACTAGTTGGAGGTGGTTCCAAGAGGGTCAGTTAATAAGGGATAGTTTTACATATGTCAGTAAATTATACTTTGACTCCAATTTAATTTAATTTTTTTTTAACTTTTCTATATTTTTAAATAACGGCGATATAGCCCGTCTAAAACCTGGTGGGACATTATTATTACTAAATAATAATTGTTATTGGAAGCCCCTTAAAAGAATAAGATACTATTTATAATACATGGTTTAATTCAAAATGAAATGTAATTTCATATTCTTAGATAAAAATGGGGGTAGGAGGTGTTATTTGAAAATCAGAAGGTGGGGTGGTTACAAGGGAGTGTGTAAGCAATGGAGGGGGGGTTGAATAAGTCAATAAAATAAAATAAAATAAAATGGAAGTTGTCATGTCATTTAAAAGTTGTTTTAGAACACCGTGTATTATTAAAATATACCATTGATTAGCCCTGTACACGAAAAATATAAAATAACACCATTTTAAAGTTAACTCATCTTAAATAGCGTTTATTCGAAAATATTGAGAAAAAAAAAACAAAGTCACACTTCGAATTGATAACCTCCTCCTTTTTTTGGAAGTCGGTTAATTAATGCAAACTGTCATAAAATATTTTCTATTTTTCTCAACATTTCATGTAAATCAAAAATTAAATTAAAATTTATTTTGTTTAAATTTTCTTTGGTCCGACATTTTCGGTTTGAGATTTGTGTATTTCGGTACTCTTTTTGTGTAGTGTGTAAACTATCTACCTACCCTAAAAAACCTGCCTATCCAGTGCTCTAGTAAAGGGTTAATAGTTTTAAATTAGTTATAGCCTTTGGACATATAATATAGAGACCACAGACCACATGGCACATAAAAGGATTGTAGTTCTGTCGCAAACATCTCTTAATTAGTTAATGGGATTACTTCGTATAATTATTTTACTTTAAATTAAAAAAATCTGGCCGCATTTGCAAATGGAGAATGTATTTTTTAAAGCTGGTTATTATTAATAAAAAGAAAATTAAAAGACTATTATACCGGGTGTTTTTCAAAGTTGTCTCGCCCTTTTTTATTCTTAGAGATAAAAGAATAAAATGTACAGGGTGTCCCACTAAGCTAAAAAGCCCAAACTCCAATTTTTGTGTTACTCTTAGTTGTGCATTTCCATGGGTAATTTATTGAACCAATCAAATTTCAGTAAACGGTTTTATTTATTCAGTTATAGACTTGTGAAAATTGCAGTATCTCTTAATTTATACGCCCACTTTCTAGATTCTAGCTATAACACATTTTGGTTTTCGACATTTTAGTATTTAATTTTTCGTCCTCGAACCGTGGAATTTCACCTTCAAATGAATTTTTCTCGAAAACGGTTAATCCTACAGTATTACAACAAGAGTACCTTTTATATGTATTTTGACCTGGGCAATCATATTTCAAAAATAAAATTGCAAAAAAAGTTACACAGAAAAAAGTTTGGGACAAAAAACTGATAAGGCCCCCCCGTTTCGCACACCCCTGGTTGAAATAAGTACATGAAAATAACACATAAAACGGGCCTTGGTAGGATTAGTAGACGTGCAAAACCTCGTTGATATATCTCAAAGGGTTCCTGAGTTATTAAATAAAAACCGATTTTTTTTAGCCACTTTCAAAGAGGCGTAGCTCCCTTATGACGCATTTTTAGACATATGTTTATAGGAACTTTTTGTCATATTTTATGATGTAGAATCATCTGTTAAAATTTCCGACCCTATTTCAAATACACCGTGTACTTAGCAAATATTATTTTACAAACTTATATTATTTTTAAGAGATTATAAACATAAATAATTACTTTTTGATATCATTGTAAATAGAGGTGGGTTATACGAGCCCAAAAAACTAAACTTCTTCGGATTCATCAAGCGACAAATTTAAATCGTGGGCTAGGGTGTGGGAATCACGCAAATACCATTTCTTTGAAAATCGGTTACGATTTCAGGGGGCGCCGAGCAAAATCGTGGGAGCGAATTAAATTTGTCGCCTGATGAATCTGAAAATGTTTACTTTTTTGGGCTCGTATAACTCACCTCTATTGTAAAGAGAAAAATATATTAATATACAGGGTGATCCATAACTGGCATGCCAAAATTTAAGAGGTGATTCTAGATCCAAAAATATAAAAAAAGTTCCTATAAAGGTTGGTCCGGAAATGAGCCCTAAGGGATCTAGGGCCCTTTAAAATTGTAATAAAAATAAGGTTTTTAATTAATAACTCGGGTACCGTTTAAGCTAGAGCGGCGAGCTTTTGCATGTATACTAGTATTAATAAGGGCAATAAGTTTATGTTAATTTATTTTTTTAATTTATCCAGAGGCGTGCCCAGACGGACAAAATATATGAGGCTTAAAACATTTTTGCCCCAAACTTTTCTATGTGTATGTTTTTTGGATTTGTTGTAAAAAATATAGATTTCTAGAGTAAAAATACATATAAAATATCATATAGTGTAACACTGTAGGAGCAACCGTTATCAAAAAAAAAAATGCAATTAAGAGGAAGTAACATTTTGTGCCACCAAAAACGTTACTTTTTAAAAGGCTATTACTCCTTTAATATTAAATTTAGGTGTTTTGGTGTATAATACTTTTTTGCTCAGTTTTAAATGAAGAATCACCCTGCAGCATTAAAATTTTATTGGTGCTTTTTTTTGTTCCCCATTCAATACGTCCTCTTCGAAGGGCCGTAGCTCCCTTAGGGCTCATTTCCGGACCAACCTTTATAGAAACTTTTTTTCATATTTTTGGATGTAGAATCACCTCTTAAATTTCGGTACGCGAGTTCTTGAACAGGCTGTATTAATATAGTATAAATATAATCTGTCTAGTGATATCGATGAGCCATAGACATAATAATGCAAAAACTTGAGTAAAAGTAAAAAATCTGTAAATTCGACAGTAAACAATTTTTTTAATAAATTGTATTTTTCTACCAATATTTGATCCAAAATTAATAGATTTACTTTCCAGATAAAAACATCTGAAACAAAATTTAATTTAAAAAAATGACAAAGGTGTCAAAATTTGACAAAAACTTAGTATAAAACACAGAATTTAATGAAGAATCCAAACATGTATAAATATACAGGGCGTTCAATTTAAAAATCACAAGTAGAGGTCGTTTCCGATTAAAGTGAAAGTAATAAAAAAAATTAATAATAATTCAAAATATAGTTTTATAGACACCCTGTATATTTTATTCTTTTACCACTTAGGAATACAAAGTTATGGGGGCGAGCCACATTTGAAAAACACCCGGTATATTAAAGTCCGATATTTAGGATATCATCTCCATTAAATTAAACTTACTTTAGGCTCTCTTTGGTGTAAAGGAGTAAATTCTCATCTTGTATCCATGAGGTCGTGGGAAAATATTGCACGGTTTGAAAACTAAAATCAATAGGGAATACAGAATTCAATTCTTAATTTTTTAAACTTTCAAGGAATATTAAAAAATTATCAAATACTTACACATTTTTTAAAATTGTATGTATATTTATTCAACTCCTAAAATATAAAAATTTAATAAATACGAGGTCGAAACTGCCATGTTATTATTTTTAGTGAGATCTCAAAAGAAAGTTTACCTAAGCAGACTATAATAATGTTTATTAAACATTTTATAAAAAATTAATATCGAACATACCCATAAACAGCTTGAGCAAAAAAAAAATAGGCTTTTTTCTCTTATAAATCCGTTTACGTGCAAACTTAAAAAAATCCATCGGTTGTATTTTTTTAAATACAACTAAACAGATTTTAAAAAGATCCTTGCTTTTTTTTTGCTAAAGCTGATTTAAAAAGCGAGATCAAACAACTATGTTCTGTATTTTCAATTTCTTTTTTAAAAACACATCGACTTACTTAACGTAGTAGGTACCTATAAACCATGGAAAAAGACCCCTATTTAAAATGTACAAGGCGTATTCTATTTCTGTTAAGGTACTGGACCTTTCTGTTACTTTACTAGGTTTGTTAATTTATAAAAAAAAAAACAGATAAAACAAAAACGAAATGGGGTTGAGAGTTTGTACTTTCAGCTTATTTATTAGACTGGAAGCTAAACGCGGAATATTTTTTACGTTTTGATTTGTTTCTCAACATTTTTTCACGTCGACGAAATTTGGCAAAGAAACACGATTTAAAATGTATAATAATAATGATCCACAAAAATAGTTATTTTTTTTAACTAGTGTATTAAGTGGATAAAATCACTTAATACACGAGTTGAGAATTTAATTTTATCCAACACCTTTTATTTTTAAATAAAAATCTATAATTTTGCGAAAAATTATGTCAAAAATATTAAGATTAAGTTTTCTTAATACTAAAATAATAGGTAGCCATGGCCTAAGTATGCCTATTAAAAATAAATAATTGCTAGTTTTATATTTCTTACAAACGTCAAAATGGACGCGGTGATGACAGAATTTTTAATACAAACAGTATTTTATTCAAAAACTAAAGAATAATTTGGGGTTTTCATTAATTTTTATGGTTTAGTTAACGTGCTTCTATTTATAGAATAGTTATAATACTTAATTAATAGGGTATGTAACTAATTTTGGATGAGATCAAAAGCTGTACGTAAAAGAGTGGGTGAAAAATTTTTTAGTCACTAGTGGAAAAAAACTCACTTTTGACATTTAAAATAGTGCTCAAAACAAGTGAAGGGGTCAGGGGAAAAACGATCAGAGTCACAAAAACTACTTTTCACAGAATAGCGAAATTAAGGTTTACAGACTCATATTGTATGATTACAGTTGCAAAGTAACGTCAATTATTGTTTCATCTCGTCACATACTTATTTCACAGCAAAATAATATTACCTACCAAGGTTTTTAACATTACCTTTGAGGTTCAAAGCGAAAGATGCAACAGAACTACACATATGACTTTATAAAATCGATCACAGTCCAGGACTCTGATCGTTTTTTTATGTTATAAAGCAGCCCAACAGGCTTAGTGCAGTAAGTGTGCAAAATCATAAACAAAGTCGTAGTTTTCCACATTTTTATTTAAAAAACAAAACATAATTCTTAGTCTAAGCCCGGTAACGTAACCTTTTACTTTAAGTTTCTTCGAAACATCCGTAATACCACTTATAGGTGTTTTCTTCGATTTAAAAATATTGGTACTAGGGCCTTCATCCTCATTTTCCTCACTAAATTCCATATTTTTTACAAACTGCCACTCCACAAATTAAACTACCTGCTTAACGCCATTTACAATCAAAAATACGTTTCCTTAGTTACCGATGCGAAAATATGGACTTTAATTGTTTTTTATGGTATCGCTCGGACTCTGACCGTTCTTACGCTGTATATCGTTTCTATTTAAATTCGTTACAGCGACTGTAATTGTTTTTGCTTAAAAACGACATAGTCACCTGAAAGCTTAGGTCCCGAACTACAAGATGGTGTATATAACGAATTTTCGACAAAAATGGACTTTGATCGTTTTTCCCCTGACCCCTTCAAGTGTTTCTGTGGAGGTGTTGGATAAAATATATTTAATTACACTGAGAATTCGTTGTCGTGGTAAATACTAAATGATTTTGTCTATTTGGAACCCCAACGTTATGTTTTACTGTAACAACTTGTAATTAATAACAAATGTGCCTGGGGTTCCAAATAGGCAAAAACGTTTAGTATTTATTGCCCAAGCAACGAAGGATTTTTGCCTCAAAAAAATTCAAAAGTCTTGAAAATTGGTGGAGATGTAGTCTAGACCTGCCTGATGAACGTACCAAAAGTCCTCATCTATTGAGGTTGAGCTCGCGCCTCCATCTTGATATTAAGGTACAATTTTGCAGTTTTTTGTAAATAACAGTCGATTATTTTAATACATACGTTATTAGAAAAGCTTATGAAATGCTGTACTTGGTTATTATTTTTTGATAAAATCAGAAAATGGTAAAAAATAGTCCGATATCTTGATTTTAATGTACACGTTTGGAGTTTCTTGCAAATATCTTCTAAATGGTCAACTAATTGAAAAAAATAAGTTATTATAAAAAAGAAAGCTTATAAAATTTTTATTAAATTTGGACTTTTACTACCGAAAAATAAAGCTTTGTCCCTGAACGTTTCTAAAAAATTTGGCGCCCCTACAAATTTGGCGGCCCTACCAATTTAGAGCCTCTATCAATTTGGCGCCCCTACCAATTTGGCGCCCCTACCCATTTAGAGCCCCTATCAATTTGGCGTCCCTACCATTTTGGCGCCCCAACCATTTTTGGCGCCGCAATCAATTTGGTGCCCTACCATTTTAGCGCCCCTGTCATTTTGGCGCCCTACCAATTTGGCGCCCCTAAAAATTTGGCGGCCCCACCATTTTGGCGCCCCTACAAATTTGGCGGCCCCACCTTTTTGGCGCCCCTATCAATTTGGCGCCCTACCATTTTGGGGCCCTACCATTTTGGGGCCCTACCAATTTGGCGCCCCTACAAATTTGGCGGCCCTACAAATTTAGCGGCCCTACCAATTTAGAGCCCCTATCAATTTGGCGCCCTTACCATTTTGGCGCCCTTACCAATTTGGCGCCCCTACCATTTTGGCGCCCCTATCAATTTGGTTCCCTATCAATTTGGCGCAATATCAATTTAGCGCACTACGAATTTGGCGCCCTTACGAATTTTGCGCCCCTTACCAATTTAGCGCCCCTATAAATTTGGCGCCCCTACCAATTTGGCGCCCCTTCAAATTTGGCGGCCCTACAAATTTAGCGGCCCTACCAATTTAGAGCCCCTATCAATTTGGCGCCCTTACCATTTTGGCGCCCTTACCAATTTGGCGCCCCTACCATTTTGGCGCCCCTATCAATTTGGTTCCCTATCAATTTGGCGCAATATCAATTTAGCGCACTACGAATTTGGCGCCCTTACGAATTTTGCGCCCCTTACCAATTTAGCGCCCCTATAAATTTGGCGCCCCTACCAATTTGGCGCCCCTTCTAATTTGGCGGCCCTACAAATTTAGCGGCCCTACCAATTTAGAGCCCCTATCAATTTGGCGCCCTTACCATTTTGGCGCCCTTACCAATTTGGCGCCCCTACCATTTTGGCGCCCCTATCAATTTGGTTCCCTATCAATTTGGCACAATATCAATTTAGCGCACTACGAATTTGGCGCCCTTACGAATTTGGCGCCGCTTACCAATTTAGCGCCCCTACCAATTTGGCGCCCCTACCAATTTGGCGCCCTTATCAATTTGGGGCCCCTGTTAATTTGGCGCCCCTACCAATTTGGCGCCCCTACAAATTTGGCGGCCCTACAAATTTAGCGGCCCTACCAATTTAGAGCCCCTATCAATTTGGCGCCCTTACCATTTTGGTGCCCTTACCAATTTGGCGCCCCTACCATTTTGGCGCCCTTACGAATTTGGCGCCCCTTACCAATTTAGCGCCCCTACCAATTTGGCGCCCCTACCAATTAGACGCCCCTATAAGTTTGGCGCCCCTGTTAATTTGGCGCCCCTATCAATTTGGCGCCCCTACCAATTTGGTGCTTCTACCAATTTAGCGCCCATACAAATTTGGCGCCCCTACCAAAATAAAAAATCTACCTCCGAAAAAAAGCTTTGTCCCTAAACGTTTCTACAAAATTTGGCGGCGCCCCTACCAAGACACAAAAACCCTCAAAAAAAAGAAGCTTTTTCCCTGAGCCTTTCCAAAAAAAATTTGGCACCCCTACCAAAACAAACGAAAGTACCCTCCACCAAAAAAAAAAACGTTTCTACAAAATTTGGCGCCCCTAACAATTTCGCGCCCCTACCAAAACAAACAAAAACACCCTCCGAAAAAAAAAGCATCACCCTTCGAAAAAAAAACCAAAAGCTTTGTCCCTGAGTTTCTACAAGACAAGGAGACAAAAAGTCACCAAATCACCCTCCGAAAAAAATAGCTTTGTCCCTGGGCGTTTCTACAAAACTTAGCGCCACCCTTGGCGCCCCTACCAAAACAGAAAATCACCCTCCAAAAAAAAAGTCCAAACACTCGCTATTATTTTTATTGTTTTATTTAAAATAACAAAAAAATATAACAAATAAAATAAAGATTTGGGGGGGGTATATACCGCTTCTACCCCTCCCATATCTACGCGACTTTTGGTACGTTCATCAGAAAGGTCTAAACTACATAATATACAAAATGTTTATAATGCCTAACTAAGAACGGATTTATCCAGTGCCCTGTTTTTTTTTTAACCTAATGGACGCTCTTTAGCTCAATAGTGGTAGTTTTGTTTGTAAATATTTAATAAAAAGTATATTTAAAATGTTTCTTCCACGCTGGCCAATTGGCCTATTTATGAAGAGATACTTTATTAGTCGCGATTCGGTGAAACTCGAATTTCCCGAAACCGCGTCTTAATGGAGTGACTCTAGCAGCGCCGGACTGGCTATGCCACGGTGTTTTTTTGAAAATTTTAAGTTTTTGTTTCCGACCCTTGATTTTCTTCATAAATTGTTTAAATACACCATAAGAAGTAATTTAGACAAATATAAAAAAAATCGTAAAGGCCGATCGTTTTTTTTGTTTGTTTTTTCTAATTTATTATAATATGAACATATTATGTACTTTAGTATATATTTTAGATATAATTATACTTTAGTATATATTTTAGATATAATTATACTTTAGTATATATTTTAGATATAATTATAGAATCATTATTTATAATCACTACGTTACAAAAATTATTATCTCCAACGCCAAGGTGTGGCTCTTTATATTTCTATCGCGTTATTGTTTTATAGGCAAAGTGGACCAAAAATTAAAAAAAAAAAATTGCTTATTCGAACTTACAATGCTATGAAACGTCGAGAAAATGTGAAAAAAGTGGGTGTTCAAAAATATCGGTCTGTCTGTCCTCTGTCTCTAAACCTTATAACTTCTAAACGAAAGGTCCGATTAAAAAAATTCTTTCAGTATACGATTTAAGATCTTCGTAGTTTACCTGACGTCAAATATGGTTAACATTGGAAAGCAGCAAGTGGGACAAAGGGAACAAATATTAATATTTTTTGTGATAACTAGCTTATTATTGATCGGAAGATAACAATTCTTATCCTACATCAAAAATAATTTAAAGAACCTGGCACACATATAGGGGGGGTTCCTGGGGCTCAGTCAAACTGCCTCAAATTTTGATATTTTGTAATTTTGGGGGTAAACATTAAATTAGGAAAATTTCAGCCAAATTAAATGACCAGTTTCGGAGAAAAACGCTTTTAAAAATCTAATTTTATGACAGATTTTTTGACGTATATTAAGGTTATTTTTACTTACGTAAATATTAACTTAATTAGCCGTTATTTATATATATATATAGGTAATTTTATCCCTTATTTTTACTGTTAATTTTTTATTTTAAGTACTATGTTCTAGAATGATATGTTTTGAGTAAAAAGTTTATACAAACTGTTTGTTACATGTGCCTAAAAATGCTTTGTTTCTGAGATATTGGCATTTGCCCGATAAAATGCATGGCCAGTCCGACACTGGACTCTAGGTTTATCAGTATAATTTGTTCAGGTATGTTGAACGAGGGATCAAATAATGTAGTTTTAGAAAAATTATTTGTTCGTATTCTAAACTTAATATTATAAGATGATTCTAACCATAGGAAAAAAATAGAAAAAAAAAATAAAAAATTAAAGAACTTCAAAGATACATTTTCATTTGGCTTTTTATTTTGTCTGTTATAATTAAATTAAATGTATAACCCTAATAAAACAATAAAAAAATATATAAATAAATTAAAAACTATATTAGCTAGTATAGTTTTTTTTGATTTATTTATATATTTTTATTAGCTAATACAGTTTTATTTATTTATATAAATAAATCCTGAAAGAATGGAATGAAAATGAAAATTAGTTTTTTTTTCAAAACAATTATTTTTTTTTACAAAACATCTATTTGTTTTTTTTTTAACAAAACATTTATTTTTTTGATATACAGTGCGTGCATTAAGCCTGGAATCACCCGAATAACTTTTTAGTTACAAGTAAAATACAAAAATCCTCAGACAGGTCGATTTATATTTTTAATTCTGCAAATTTTGGTCTAAAAAAAGTTATCAAAATTGGCACCCCCTTGCACCCTCACTCCCCAACTTTTTTTTTCAAATAGCAACCTACCCCTTGTGATACATCATTGGAAAGGTAATTTAATAAGCTTTCCAACAGTGTATGATAAAGCCTAATTTGTTAAAGGGTCTATGAAAAAACGCATGTTTTATTTTAACATTGTTTGTGTGAAATATTACGCATAATATGGTAATTGTTGCCCTATTTCCTACTTGGCACCTTCCTGAGAATCTAAATAAGGTTGTTTTAAACTTATTGTAATATTTTATACCCTGTTGAAAAATGCAATTTTTTTTCTTTTTATTGACCAATTTTATGTTTACTATTTAATCGATTTTAATCCCGTTTTTTACTGTCCACTGTCAAAGAGCTAAGGGACATCAATTTGAACATTTATAGTGAACTAAAGTTATACTTTACATGTCTTTATAATAAACTAAATTGTGCATTTTATCATTAGCCCTTTACCAAATTAGGCTTTATTATACACCGTTGGAAAGCTTATTAAATTACCTTTCCAACGAAGTGTCACAAGGGGTAGGTTGCTATTTGAAAAAAAAAAGTTGGGGGGTGAGGGTGCAAGGAGGTGAAATTTTAATAACTTTTATTACACCATAATTTGCAAAATTAAAAATAAAAATCGACCTATCCGAGGGTTTTTGTGTTTTACTTGTAACTAAAAAGTTAATCGGGTGATTCCAGACTTAATGCACGCTCTGTATATATATATAATACATATTGTAATTTAAAATTGTACCCAAGCTGAAGGACTTCGGTCGATGGCTAATTGTGAAAACAATAAAAAGCATTTATTACTACTACTACTACTTTATTTATATATTTTTTTGTTGTTCTATTGGGAAGATTATACATTTAAGTAGTTTTTATTTAAACAATTAAAATTAAAAAGATTTATAATAATATACATATTGACATATTACATTTTTAACAAAAAACTTATTAACAAGAAGTGTTTCTCTATTTAACCAATGACACATATTTTCTTGCAGTTTTTTTTAACCTATTGTTAATTTTTTATTTTTATGTTTAAATATTTTGAATTTAATAAAAGTACCTATACAGGGTGCCCGGGAATAACGTTTGGAAACTTCGGGAGCCAATTCCTCTAACGAAAATAAGAAAAAAAGTTTTTATGGACATGGCTCCGAAAATGCTTATTAGTACAGGTAAATTAAAGCAAAAACTGTAAAATAAAAGAAAAAAATTGTCCACTCATGAAACCTTAGTAATGGCGGAATAAATATGGCCGATTTCTTTTATTTTACAGTTTTTGCTTTATTTTACCTGTAAAAATCATGTAAAATTAAATAAAAAATATGAAAACCTGGAAAAATAGGCAATAATTTTGGAAAATTTTTATAAATTATCTTTTATTGCGTCAATATACATGTTTTCAATATATATCAATATACATATTTTCAAGTTTAAATGCATATTTACTGTATAATAAATGGGTCATTAAAAAAAATACATATATATGATATTCCCTCCCTCCTGTGGAAAACAGGAAAGAAAAATTGGAAATTTATATAGTTGATTCTTATAGGAAATATGATTCTGAACAACTTTTGTTTGAAACTTTTTTCGATAAAATACATTCCTCTTGATTTAGAGACAGTTTTTGGCCAAAAACGCGAAAAATTATATATATACAGGGTGTTCCATAACTGGCATGCCAAAATTTAAGAGGTGATTCTAGATCCAAAAATATAAAAAAAGTTCCTATAAAGGTTGGTCCGGAAATGAGCCCTAAGGGATCTAGGGCCCTTTAAAATTGTAATAAAAATAAGGGTTTTAATTAATAACTCGGGTACCGTTTAAGCTAGAGCGGCGAGCTTTTGCATGTATACTAGTATTAATAAGGGCAATAAGTTTATGTTAATTTATTTTTTTAATTTATCCAGAGGCGTGCCCAGACGGACAAAATATATGAGGCTTAAAACATTTTTGCCCCAAACTTTTCTATGTGTATGTTTTTTGGATTTGTTGTAAAAAATATAGATGTCTAGAGTAAAAATACATATAAAATATTATATAGTGTAACACTGTAGGAGCAACCGTTATCAAAAAAAAATGCAATTAAGAGGAAGTAACATTTTGTGCCACCAAAAACGTTACTTTTTAAAAGGCTATTACACCTTTAATATTAAATTTAGGTGTTTTGGTGTATAATACTTTTTTGCTCAGTTTTAAATGAAGAATCACCCTGCAGCATTAAAATTTTATTGGTGCTTTTTTTTGTTCCCCATTCAATACGTTATCTTCGAAGAGCCTTAGGGCTCATTTCCGGACCAACCTTTATAGAAACTTTTTTTCATATTTTTGGGTGTTGAATCACCTCTTAAATTTCGGTACGCGAGTTCTGGAACAGGCTGTATGTATATATATATATATATATATATATATATATATATATATATATATATTCTTATGGCGTACAAGGTGAGCTCCTCCCATGCTAAAGTTGCGGCTAAAGTGGGCTCCGCGGCAAGGTGAGCTCCGATACACGGAGCCCACTTTGCCAAACGCTAAAAATATCGCCAAACATCTTATTTTAAGGTGTAGATTCATTCTCTAAAGTTTCAGCTGGACTCCATTTTGGTCGCTATCATGAATATGTATACTTTTTTAGTTTGCGTGTATATTATTAGATGGCGGCATTTGTAAACCTTAATATACAGCTTTGGATACCTTCAGCGGTCAACCTGGAATCCACTACGCTTGGCAATGCAGCATATGTATATTTTATACACCTAGCGGTTATGGTAAACTCATATAAATAAAAGTGAATCTTTGACGGCTTATAATAATGCAACAAGAAAACAACACTCTATTTTATTTGCCTAAACTAGTAATATGAAAATACGGATCATTTATTTTGCTATTTAGTGCATCATTGTGTTCTCGGGTTGGATCATTGAGTTCTCGGATGGGATAATTGAGTTCTCGGATGGGATCATTGAGTTCTCGGCTCGGCTCGGAGGAAAAAAACTATTTTATATAATAGGCTGACTGAAATTATTGTTTATTACTTGCAAAAAGTATTACATAAGCATGGAGAGCCCCAAATAAGCTTTTATAAACCAAGAATTGAGATCCCAGTAACTTTGAATACCTATAGCAAATAAGTTGGGCTCCTTAGTCACGTGGTTGATGTATATCTTTCGAAAATATATTGAATACCTATCTAAATACCTTTAGCAGATAAGTTGGGCTCCTTAGTCACGTGGTTAATGTATATCTTTGGAAAATCTATTGCTCTAGCGTTTAAGTTGAGCTCCATGGAGCTTGATCTAGCGATGCATAGACATTCTCTTTTTAGTCACGTGACTATTGCAATGGTTCTCTGTTATTATTATTTTTTAAAAACCTTTCAAATAAATACAATAAACGCCATTGTTCGAATCAGCCAGAAATCACAAAAGTCGTCCGCCATTTTGACCAAAATTTTTTAATATATGGCACAGAAAACCCCCAGATACCGATTTTGGTTCGAATTGGCAATTAATGACACAAATCATCCGCCATGTTGATGCCGCCATTTTGATTTTTTTGTAATTATGACAAAAAATTCGTAATCTACTACCCCGAAAAACCCCTGATACCGATTTTGGTTCGAATCGGCCAGAAATCACAAAAGTCGTCCGCCATATTGGCGCCGCCATTTTGATTTTTTTAATCTTAACAAAAAATTGGTAATCTATGACCCCGAAAACCCCCTGATACCGATTTTGATTCGAATCGGCCAGAAATTACAAAAGTCGTCCGCCATATTGGCGCCGCCATTTTGATTTTTTATTTTGACCAAAAATTCGTAATCTACGACCCCGAAAACCCCCTGAAACCGATTTTGGTTCGAATCGGCCAGAAATTACAAAAGTCGTCCACCATATTGGCGCCGCCATTTTGATTTTATTAATTTTAACAAAAAATTCGTAACCTACGACCCCGAAAACCCCCTGATACCGATTTTGGTTCAAATCGGCCAGAAATCACAAAAATCGTCCGCCATATTGGCGCCGCCATTTTGATTTTTTTAAATTTTGACAAAAAATTCGTAATCTACGACCCCGAAAACCCCCTGATACCGATTTTGGTTCAAATCGGCCAGAAATCACTAAAGTCGTCCGCCATATTGGCGCCGCCATTTTGATTTTTTTAATTTTAACAAAAAATTCGTAATTCACGACTTCGAAAACCCCCTGATACCGATTTTGGTTAAAATCGGCCAGAAATCACAAAAGTCGTCCGCCATATTGGTGCCGCCATTTTGATTTTTTTTAATTTTAACAATAAATTCGTAATTCACGACCCCGAAAACCTCCTGATACCGATTTTGGTTCAAATCGGCCAGAAATCATAAAAGTCGTCCGCCATATTGGCTTAAAAATGCCAAATAAAGGCCATTCAGTGCAGGTGGGGCCACGTAACATCTATCGAATCCCCACAAAAAAAAAATTTTGGCGCCCCCGCCGTCGTCCCCATATCAAATAAACGTTATTAAAAATACCAAATAAAGGGCGACTTTGTGCGGCCATTCAGTGTAGGTGCGACCACGTATTTTATTTAAAAAAACATGACAACACCGCAAGGAGCCCAGGTTGCTTAAAATACCCAATACACGGAGCCTGCTTTGCCGATAGGTATGGTAATACACGTCAAAGGAGCTCAACCTAACCGCTACATGTATGGGATCCCGTCTTGTACTTTATGTGTATAGTGGTATACACGAAATATACACAAGGACTCCACCTTTCACTCTATGTATAACGGAGCTCACCTTAACCGCTATCTGAGTATATATATATATATATATATATATATATATATATATATATATATATATATATATATATATAAGTATCCTGCCACCACCGTATGAGTCCCGGACCACAAACATATGTTTTCACATACCAAAACCTATACCTTGGTATATTTAGTTTGCAGAAATAGAAAAGTTCTGTGTAAGATGACTAAAACTACTATATGCTACAGGGTTAAAAAATAAAACTAATGGAAATGAATCACATATGCTTCATGGACGTTTGGAGTAAACGTATCATGAATCACATATGATTCACGGGACTATCAACGTATTCAAACCAACTTTAATATAACTTTAACAAATATTATTACCCGAATACATACTGTTGAACCATTAATTACACAATTTCTGTATTTTTCTACAAAACCTGTCATAACTTGTTTAGAATTAATTTTATTGATCTAAAACTTGTTTCATTCGATTCAGCATGCAAAAAAACATATAAAATGATACCTCACTCGCCTTATTTCACTCAATTTTAATTTTTGAAACTTGCAACCCCCTCCCCCCCCCCCCAAAAAAAAACAATGTTCCACCGCTTAAAATTTAAGGGACTCATCAGATCCTTAATTCTACTGCCAAAACGAAGTTATAACCAAAGTTTCATGAGTGGACAAATTTTTTCTTTTATTTTTCCTATTTTACCTGTACTATATTGACGGAGCTACAGCCCTCCAATGTCGGGACCCTAAATAAGGTTTTTATTTATTATCTCAGGAACGGGGCAAGATAAAATAATGAAATTCTCTACACCCACCATCGATTTTACTCAAAAACGGTGCATCTTATCAAAGTTGAACAAGAGTACCTTTTTGTCGTGAAAAGCTTCAACATTTTAGAATTTCAAATCAAAATTGAAAAAAAAAATACATGTAAATAAGTGAGGGTAATTTTTAACACCCACCCCCCCCCACTGGTGAAAATTTTGAGATAATTTTTACCCTATCTTATTGAGCATAAAAAAGTTAGTGGAAGTGGAGAATTTCATTATTTTCTCTTGCACCGTTCCTAAGATAATAAATAAAAACCTTCTTTAGGGCCCCGACATTGGAGGGCTGTAGCTCCGTCAATAAGCATTTTCGGACCCATGTCCATAGAAACTTTTTTTCTTATTTTCGTTAGAGGACTTGGCTCCAAACGTTATTCCCGGGCACCCTGTATGTGACCCTGCACAAGTTCTTACATAAAAAAGTTTTTTACTTTTTCAAATTCAAAAAAAAAATGTAACTTTGACACACTAGGTGAGTTTCTTTGTGCAGGGTCACATAAACCTAATCGTTAACATGAGCTTATCTAGTCTTTCAGGAGAATCAGTGTAGCTATTGAGTAGATAATTACCTACACATGAACAGTGGAAATCTAAAAGAATCTAAGTGCCAGAAAATTTTAGGTAATAGTTGTTTAGGTATAGGTAAAAAGTCCGGCAGGTTTAGGCAGGGAGTAGGGTAGATATGTGGCTGGGACAGCTCGGGGCTGGCAAAAAGGGCCATAATGGCCTAGTTGCCTGGCTTTTAGCCTCCCCACCCTTACTACTATTACTACTACTGTTTAGGTATATGTTTTCCAAAGTTAATAACCAGTACCCGACGTATTTCCAGTTATAGTCCAGTCTTCAGGATAATAAAAGAGGCTCCACCTAGAAATAATTCAGGGAGTTTAGATTTTTGGTTTATTGGGTAGGGTTTAAGGCTATAAATAGAAAAACAATTTTGCGACTTGAACTCGATTTGGAACTTCATCATTTTTTTAACGTATTTTTCACAAAAGAAAACAGATATTTTTAAATACCTTAAGATCGGTGACAAAAAACGTTTTATATGAAAATAAAGAGGACCAAATCTCCAACATTTTTTGTGTCATGTATTTTTTGTACGACTTATATCTAATTCACCGCCTTAAACGTTACACTGTAGGTTTTTAGATTTTTAATTTAGTTTTTTCTAGAAACCAGCATTTTTCTTTATGACTCGGTTCGGAGAGTTTTTTTTATGCTCAATATAATGGTGATTTTCAATCGAAAGTCGGTTTACTCGAGATAATGGGGCACAAATGTGTAAATTATTTAAACATTTGTAATTTTACGTAAATTAAAAAGAAAGTGCCAGACAGATTTTTTTTTATTTTTATCCAAAATGTTCTAAGGAGCATGCCTAACCGACCCATAAAGAACAGTTTTGATTTTTCGTAAATTAAAAAGAAAGTGCCAGATAGATTTTTTTTATTTTTACCCAAAATGTTCTAGAGGGCATGCCTAACCGACATATAAAGCACAATTTTGGTGTTTCGAAAGAAAAAAAACAAATAAAAATCTAAAACCGTATATTGTAACGTTTAAGAGATATTTTGAAAAATCCGTTTTTTGTGGAAAATACGTTATAAAACGTATTATATATATTATTGTAAACAACCAAATGTTATTAGTAATAACATACAAAGAAGATAACTTCTTAGTTAAATTTATGTGCCTAACGTTGCAGCAAATTATATTTTGCTGTTAGGCACATAAATCTTTATGTAGTGTTATTAGTGTTGGCACATGGATCCCTAAACAACTCTAACATAAAATTTTCTGATTTTGGCACTTAGAACTATTGAATTTCTAAAAGTATAAAAGTATATACAAAAAATACAAAAAAAAAATATATAAAACATATACAGAGTGTTTTTTTTTAACCTGAAACTTCAAATATCTCGAATACTATGTATTTTAGAAAAAAATGTAAGACAAAAATTGTTTTTTTTAATTGGGGAAACAAAATGGGATATTTATTTTTTACGTTTTCAAGGTCATTTCAAGGTCAACTTTGTTTTTTTTTTAAATAGAAACATATATTTATTTTACTGTTATTTAATTCTCCTCAAAAAACTAAAAATCTTTTTTAAAAACTTTTTTTGATCAGACTTTTAGTTGCAGAGATAACACATCCACACAAAATTGAACAAGTTCGATCTGCGACGGACACGTGCCATTGCGAACAGTATGTTTTTTGATGTTATGTTGAAAATGGGAGCTAACTTTCAAATTCCGACCGCAGATTCGGATTCAGCGGGTCAAAATACATACGAATTGACTAGCCGACTCCGTCGGTGATTCCGATTTTTAATTTTGTGTGGCTCTGATATCCCTGTAACTAAAACTAATATAGCACACAATATCCCCCGGGTATCCTCTTAATGTCCCTTTAATGTCGCATGTCCCGGGACATTAGTCGTATATCTCAAGGATATCCCGAAAGGTATGCCCTGAGGATATACTGCCCGTATATCCAAAGGATATACAGTATGTCCTTCGTACATCCCAGGGACGTCCTGAGGGGATGTACGGGTAGTATATCCCCGGGAAATACCTCTCAGTACGTCCCTGCGACACACGAAGGACATTTGGGATGTACGAGGTATATCCATGGGATATATAGTAACAGAAGTATATCCTGGAGAAGTCAAAAATTCCCATTTAGTAAAAAAAAGTATATCCTGAGGATATCTATTGTAAAACGTGTGCTATATGGGAAGTCCGATCAAAAGAAGTTTTTTACAAAAGATTTTTATTTTTTTGAGGAGGATTAAATAACAGTAAAAAATATATGTTTCTATTAAAAAAAAACAAAGTTAACCTTGAAATGACCTTGAAAAAGTAAATGTCCGTAAAAATAAATACGCCATTTTGTTTCCCCTAAACAACTTTTTTCCATTTTTTTTTTGTAAAATGCATAGTATTCGAGATATTTGAAAGTTTCAGGTTAAAAAAATACCCTTTATATTGATATCAGTTTTAATGTAGTGGAAATAAAATAAGACAAATTTATTTATAAATTATTAATATTTATTTTAATAAACCAAATATCAAAATATTTTATATACTATGTATATTTGAAGTTCATTTAAATTATTAAATATTGAATTTAATATATCTTTTTAATATAAATAATGTAAATACGTATGGTTTTTCTATGTGAAGTTAATAAAATTTATATAAATAAAATGATCAGGATTTACCACAATGTTGGGATTTATACGGGATATCGGATTTATATAAATATAAAATATATTTTGGTGCCATACCGAAATAACTAAATAATAAATTTATTAATTGAATTTTAACTTTATTAATTATTATTATAACTGATAATAAATTTAAAATTTATCAAAGAAAGCTTGTCTGATAACACAACCACACAAAAAGAAAACTTTTAACGAGACACATGTACCGGGTGTACCAACTCTATTTACCTAGCGATTTTCTCGTAAACTAAAAGAGATAATTAAGTTCTGAGAAAACCATTTTAAATAAGACAACATTAGCTATCTTTTAGTATATATTTGATACTTTCAGCTCTTGAAATGTGGGCAGGGGGCATAGAGGGACATTTTTTTAAATGGAAAGAGGGATCGTGTGATACAACATTTTAAAGCTTATAAAATTCTCCATTTAACCATATATTTTTTAACTTTTTTAAACATTTTTTTTTGGGTTTAAAATAAAATAAAATTTTTGTTAAAAATTTCTCTAGAAAATCAAACAAGCTTTTAAAAATTACTAATTTCATGATGAAAAAACGTAAATTATACAAATAAAAATTTACAAAAAAAAAAAACTTAAAACATCGCATTTTTTAGCACAAAAAATTAAAAAATGAAAACCTTAAAAAAATTTTTTAGAAAATTTAAAAATATACAGTCCAACAGAATTTTATTTGCTTTTAAATGATGTATCACACGACCCCCCTTTTTATTAAAAAAAATTCCCCCCATGCCCCCCTGCCCACATTTTTAAAGCAGAAAGTATTAAATATATGCTAAAAGATAGTTTAAGTTGTCTAATTTAAGATGGTTTTCGCAGAACTTGATTATCTCTTTTAGTTTTCGAGAAACTCGCTGGGCAAATAGAGTTGGGACACCCGGTATATCTACGTATTTTTAGTCGCTGAATCCGAATCTGAGGTCAAAACAGCACCTCATATGATTAGTTTTCCAGATAACCTCAAAAAACGTTATACTCGAAAATAATGTTTTTTGAGGTTATCTCAAAAACTAATAGGATGAGGTGATGTTTTAACCTCAAATTCGGGTTCAGTGCCGCAAAATACACAGGAGCACAGTGGTCTCCAAAAAAAAACCTTGACCTTTTTTTTGTGGCTACATGTGGAGCCACAGAAACTAAAAAAAGAGGTCAAAAACTTTTTTGGCGACCATTGTATTCCTATGATTTTGAGGCGCTGAACCCGAATTTTAAGTCAAAAGAGCACCTTATCGGATTAGGCATGGAGATAACCTCAAAAAACATTATTTTCATACTCAAAAATGAGGAGGTTTTTTGAGGTCAGCTCAAAAACTAACTGAATGAGGTTATTTTGATATCAGATTCGGATTCAGCTCCTCACAATACATAGAAATACACGAGTCTCGCTAAAAGTACCAGACTATTTTTTCTTTTTGTGTGGCTGTGTAATTCTCGTTTTGAGTCTGGTTTTATCTTAGAATGGTGAATGGAGATTTCTCCCGTTAGATTAGACAGGGACAAAAGTTCTACCCAAAAAGGATAGAATACATACATACACTCCCACTTCCACCCAACCAAACAAATTCTGTATTTGTTCTTTGTTGAACAAATACAATATTTACTTGGCCGGGCGAAAAGTGTAACTATATTAAAGAAATTACTGGCGCCATCTAAATTTTAGTAGAATTATCTTATTCTACAGATTCACATTAGCTATTTTCGTTCGTGCCGCTCACTGCTACACTTTCCGGCCAACCAAATAAATACTGTATTTGTTGTATGAAAAACAAATACAGTATTTATTTGGTTGGCTGGAAAGTGTAGCACAAATGAGATAGAGATAGGGTAGACGTCTTTTGTTTCATAATTCTAGTTGTAGAGAGCTCCATTGCCAGACGATATAGGTATCAAAAGAAATCTAAACTGAATGAATCTGAAACAACTGTTTGTCCACCTAATCCTGTAAAATTATGAACTAGAGAACCTATCAATATTTGTCATAAAATATATCAATTTTGCGCCTTTCTATTTATTTACTTAATTTTTCTTAAAAAATAGCAGTTGGCCAAATTAATTTGAAAATCCTAATTTATATTTACGGTTTTTAAAGCCATTTAGCCAATACTCACCAATTTTGTTGATATATTTAAATCTATAAAGAAATTGGATTTTTGGATAAACTATGTAGTAGTAGTAGAAAATTTTTGGGTTGGCCAAAGCCGGACAACTAGGCTATTTCTGGCCCTTTTTGTCACCCCAGGCAATCCCAGCCATTTACTAATTTGAGTCCTCCTTGAACCTGCCCGTCCTTTCAATAAAGGTCAGGATATTGGCCCAGGGGAGATCTCTTAGTTCCTCTTGGTTGAGTCTTTGAGTTTCAAAGACTTGCAACCTGATCCTGTCGTATCTGACACACTCGGCTAAGTAATGAGAGGATGTTTCATCCTCTTCGTACTCTGGGCATAGCGGACTCTCTAGAATCCGCATTGTTGCCAGGTGCTTCCTTAGCCTGCAGTGGCCCGTGAGGACCCCTACAAGTTGTCTGAGTGCAGTTCTTCCTTTTTCCAGTAACCAGTCGGTCTTTGATTTGCTTGGGCCAGCCAGGAAGTCCCTAGCTTGCCGGCAACCGTCGACCGCTCTCCATTGCTCCTTTAGCTTGGTATAAGCCCACTCATCGAGAGCGGTCTTTACCTGCTTCCTTGTAACACCCAATATAGGTTCCGGCCGCGTGCAGGCCATCCCTGATCCGAGTCTTGCAAGTTCATCTGCCTTCTCGTTTCCGGGAATTCCACGGATAAACTATGTAGGAAAAGGTTAAAAGCAAGTTGCGTAAGAAACCATTCTAAACAGTGTAATTTAAATTTTAACGACCCAGACAAAAATATGATAAGTGTAACTATAAAATTAATATTTTATAATTTGAGTTATTTTTTTTTTTAGACAATATACTCGGTGTATTTGAAATAGCGCAGGAAATTTTAACAGATGATTCTACATCATAAAATATGACAAAAAGTTCCTATAAACATATGTCTAAAAATGCGTCATAAGGGAGCTACGCCCCTTTGAAAGTGGCTAAAAAAATTGGTTTTTATTTAATAACTCAGGAACGCTTTGAGATATATCAACGAGGTTTTGCACGTCAACTAATCCTACCAAGGCCCGTCTTTATGTGTTATTTTCATGTACTTATTTCAACCAGGGGTGTGCGAAACGGGGGGGGGGCTTTTTTCCATACATGTAGGTCGAAAAAATGCTTTTAAAGCTACCATAGCCCTTTAAAAATGGTGCATATTTAGGTGACCATAGCTCCATTAGGATTGATTTTTGGAAGTATCTGTATATGAGGTTTTTTTCTTAGTTTTTAATGTACATTCGCCCTGTATCATTAAAATTTTGGTTTTCGACATTTTAGTATTTAATTTTTCGTCCTCGAACCGTGAAATTTCACCTTCAAATGAACTTTTCTCGAAAACGGTTAATCCTACAGTATTACAACAAGAGTACCTTTTTTATGTATTTTGACCTGAGGAATCATATTTCAAAAATAAAATTTCAAAAAAGTTACACAGAAAAAAGTTTGGGACAAAAAACTGATAAGGCCCCGCCGTTTCGCACACCCCTGGATTAAATAAGTACGTGAAAATGACATACAAAGATGGGCCTTATTAGGATTAATTCACGTGCAAAACCTCGTTAATATATGTCAAAGGGTTCCTGAGTTATTAAATAAAAACCGATTTTTTTAGCCTATTTCAAAGGGGCTCCCTTATGACGCATTTTTAGACATATATTTATAGGAACTTTTTGTCATATTTTATCATTTAGAATCACCTGTTAAAATTTCCTACCCTATTTCAAATACACCCTGTATTGATAATATTATATTACTTCTATTAAATCCTGTTATAAAATATAAACATATTTTATGATTTATGGTTTAGATAAGACTGTTCGGTGGTCCAATAATAATAGCTGAATCAAAAATTTTGACCAAAATAGGATTTAAATTATTTATTATATATGAAAACCACTGGTCAAATCAAAGTATTTATTTACCAAGTGCTCGAAAACAAAATATATTATTTTAAAAAGTATTTGCCTTTTTGAAAAAATAAACATTTTTAAAAACAGAAAACATTAAAAACATTGTTTTTTTTTTCATTTTTAAGACACTAGATCTGTGGCGCAGTAGGAAACTGAACTAGAGTTTAGAGATTTAGGCTTTCTACTTTCAAATTAAAAAAAATAAATAAATAACATTTTTTTATATAGAAAGAAAAGATATACTCTTGTAAAATTTCATGGTATTTTATTTTTAAAATTTTCAAAAAAAAAAAAAACGTCTGCCATTTTGTTATTTTTTGGCCAAAATAAAAATCTTCTTGTCGGGGCTACAGCGACTTCAGTACTGAATAATACCTCGTTTTTTTTTCAGTCGATTCAAACGGACGGAATCATGACGACCACCATTTTTTAATGTTTAAAAAAAAATTTATGGCCAAAAAATAGCACTTTAAATTAAAAAAAAAATTATTTTTTGAATATAAATAATTGTATCTATAATATTTCACAATAATATATTTTTTTCTTTCTATATAGAAAAATGTTTAAAACAAAATATTTTTAAAGTTTAAATGTCAAAAGACCTCTTTTAAGTTACTTACCGTGCAATAATAGCCACAGATCGATAGATCGGTTATGGTTGAAGCAAATTATACTTTTTAGAAGAAATAATTTATAAAGTTACGAAATTTTGGTTGTAAACTCCCAGTAGGAACCCAAATATAGATCCGAAGAATTATCCCCCCGCCCCCCAACGCTCATAAATGAGGTTGGAAAATAAGCATATTTCTCAGCGCGAAGACAAAAACACTATCCCACAAAATGAAATTTTTGAAGCATACCGAGAAGCATACTTTTTTGTGACATAACCTAGAATTTTTTCTCCTGGGTGTTTTAGAAAAAAAAACACCTTTATTTAAATGACTGTAGAATTTGCTTTTATGAATATTTTTTAATCAAATTCGGGTCACTTATAAAGAAAGGACTTTTTTAAGACGTTGTAAGATTTTTATAAATATCGACCTCCATTTTTTTTTTACAGTGAAAACATTTTTTTTTTTTTGTTGTCAAATTTTCAAAAGATGGATTTTTTAACGTAATTGGAATTAAAACATTCTGCATTTTTTTAATTGTATTTTGATTTTTAAATTTTTAACGAGGAGCTTCTAGAAGCGCTAAATACAAAATACAGTTATATAAATATAGAATGTTTTAATTCCCATTACATTAAATATATCCATCTTTTGAAAATTTGACAGCAAAAAAAAATTTTTTTTTTCGCTGTAAAAAAAATGGAGGTCGATATTTAAAAAAATCTTAGGATCTGTATTTGGGTTCCTACTGGGAGTTCACAACCAAAATTTCAAAACTTTATAAATTATTTCTTCTATTTGCCGTTTTTTCGTCTAATTTGCTTGAAATATTAGTGAAACATTATTTCAAGTGTTTATTTACTTTTTTTAATTTATATTTTTTTCGGACCCCCGCTAACTGAATACTTCGATCCGACTAGTTATCATAACTGATTTGTTTGGACTTTTGTTCAAATGAAATAAAAACATTTGATTCGGCTGTTTGAAGAATTTTGTATCAAATAAATTACCAAGATAATTATCTTTTACTCACTAGTATCATGTATGGTACATAATGTCTTTAGTCCAGTCAAATAGGGATTCAACCTCGGAATAAAAGATAACAAGCTATAAACTTGTATAAATCTTTGTTTTGACATTCTATAAGTTAGATCAAAAGTCTCATAGATCTCATAGATCCGCGTCGCAAGATATTCAAGGTCAAAGGTCGCAAAAACCGTTTTTTTTTTGCAATTATCTTGTTTTCTGCATCAAATGACATTTTGAGTTATCAGCAAAGTTGTAGATCATAAAGTTCTCTACAAATTGGTATAAGGCAATATTTTATACAATTAACCGTTCTCGAGATAGAGCGCTTATCCGTATATTTGATAACGCTAGGTCAACTGTGGAATTCAATACATAGTAAAGTTTATAAAGTTAATTATTTACTAAAAATATAATAGTTGTTATAGTTATAAACTGTACTATGCATTTGATTCCACAGTTGACCTAGCGTTATCATATACTTTGCGGTCCAAAAGTCAACCACCCACCTCTCTTAACTTCTGAACCAGTTGAGATATCGAGTTTTAAACACTTAAATAAAACAACTTAAACTATCTTTTGGCACTTATTCGATATTTTTAGTTATTCAAATGTGGTCAGGGGGCAAAGGGGGGTATTTTTTTAATGGAAAGAAGTCGTGTGATACTTTATTTTTAATTAAATAAAATTTTCTGTTTGACCATATTTTCAATTTTTTTATTTTTCAATTGTTTTTCACTAAAAAATACGATTTTTTTAAGATTTTTGTTGTAAAATTTTATTTATATCATATAAAACTAGTTTAAAAGTATAATTGACTTATTTGCATATTATATAAATAAAGTTTTACAAACAAAATCTTAAAAAATAGAAAAATTAAAAAAATTAAAAAATACATGGTCAAATAGAAAATTTTATTTGCTTTAAAATAATGTATTACACGACCCCTTTCCATTTAAAAAAATACCCCCTTTGCCTCCCTGACCACATTGTAAAAAGTAAAAATATCGAATATATGCCAAAAGATAGTTGTCTTATTTAAGTGACTTTTGCACCGCACAGTATATGATAACGCTAGGTCAACTGTGGAATCAAATCATAGTACTATAATATCTATAATATTTTTAGTAAATAATTATAATTAATCATTATAAACTGTACTAAATTCCACAGTTGACCTAGCGTTATCAAATATACTCGTAAGTGCTCTATCTTGGAAACGGTTAATTGTATAAAATATTGCCTTATACCAATTTGTAGAGAATTTTATGCTCTATAACTTTGCTATTAACTCAAAATGTCCAAATGTCAAAAACCGGTTTTTGCGACATTTGGCCTTGAATATCTTGCGACGCAGACACGAGATTCTATGAGACTTTTAAGCTAACTTATAGAATGTCAAAACAAAGATTTATACAAGTTTATCTTCATTCCGAGGTTTACCCGTTTTTTCACCTTAAATGACTGTACTATATAACCCATAGATATTTAGTACCTAGTTATAAAAATTTTTAATTTTATTTGGAGGAAAAATAATATCAGCTTTATCTACCTGCATATCTAATATGAGTGGAGTACTATATATATTTTTGTAGTTTAAAGAGAATTTAGAATTTGTAGAAGAACGAAAAACAATTAATTATTTTATTTCGATATAACTCTAATTAGATTTTTGTAAATAATAAATAAATAGGATTATAAAATGTAGCACAGCTATACAAAAATATCAATTCGGTAACAAACAGATTTGTGTTATATCGCTTTTGTTATTTCGCTTTCATTTTTTTTTCTTAAAAAAATGATTAGCTGATTTGGCGACCCAAAAACAATACGAAATGACAGAGCTGTGTCTTGATATTTTTAGGTGAGGCAAGATCAAAAGCGATCAAAATTTTACGCACCCTCGAGTGAATAATAAACAAAGAAGTCAACCATAATCAATTATGTCCTTATTTATGACTCTAAGTTTAAAAGTTAACCAAAAAAGTTTAACGACTAAGTAGACAAAGAAGCAATCTATAACGATTTAAATTTGTCGCCTGATGAATCCGAAAAGATTTACTTTTTTGGGCTTGTATAACCAACGAACTAATAACTCTTCTCTCTAGAATAGGCATTTCATTCGTTAAAACTAACAAAAACGTCGGCAACATAAACATTCGTCTGTCTTACTCGCACATCTTTGTTCTAACAGAGTCAACAATACCAGTTATTGCTAATTGTTATTGTTCAGGCCTGAATATACCTACAATTTGTTTACAAACAAACCGAGATGTTGGCGATACTTTATTTTAACGGTATGCGTATTCTAGAAAAAAGAGTTAGTTCGTTGTGTATAACCCACCTCTACTATAAGCTTTGCCTCTTGACGCAGCCGTACTATGTGTCCTAAAGCCTGTTTTACTGATTTTAAATCTATTTTCAGTTTTAAATTTTAGGCTTTTAAATCTTAAATATTATAAGTACATTTATTCTTTCTTTATCATTTCAATTAAATTTTATAAAAGGTTCTACATTTTAAGATAAGTACTCATAGTTTTATAAAGCATTGGCTAAATAGTAAGCAGCCTCGTATGTATGTAACACAGTGCTGGAAAATTACATATTGCAACAATTTTAGTTACCATTTTTTTGTATAGCTTTATTAAAATAAAATAATTGATTGCTTGTAAAGTTCCGAGACCAAATGCTTTGGTACTATTGCTTTATTTAAGGATAATGTGTAGACAGTTAAAACCAAGTCTTAAAACTTTATCTCAAACATTTTTATAAATAAAAATAAATTGTAAATAAATTATTACTTAAATAAGTTGGTTAATCAATTAAAATTTAAATATTTGTAATATATACGAGATCATGTAAATATATAAAAAGTGGTCTAAAAAAGTCAAAGACCAATTATATATTAAATTACAAGATCTCGAATAACTTGCAATTGTGGATAATATGTTTGTGGAATATAGGCGATCTTTTTTCCTTTCTTTTTCTAATACATTAATTTTTAAATACATACACCACCAACATATTCTCTATTCTAGAATATAGTAATTTTTTAAGTACCTAATTGTAATTATGAATAATAGTGAGCTTATGAATATTAGTGAATTTATGAACAATTTTATTAAAAATTAAATTAAAAAATAGTGAACGTTTCTTATAGCAAAATCTTCGCACGAAAAAGTTAATTTGACAGTGTGGAGGATTCTTATTATTGAATACGCTTACTTTTAATGTACAGTCAATAGCACATTATATACATTGTATTTTCAAATATTGTTTTATTTCTATATTCCTAAAAATATACTACCATACCTGTATATCATTGATATGCCAATGGTATAGCACTAGAGAAAATGGAAATTTTTCATGTCTGGAAATTAAATTTTAATTGTTTTTATTAAAAAAAAACTATGCATCAAAGTGGTTATGAGCAAACTTGTAGCTCTTGAAATTTTCTATAAGTTTCGGGTATTATAAATTTTCATAGGTACTTTCGAACGTTTACAGAGGACGCAACTCGACGTTCAGCGCCCACTGTAACCGTAACAAAATACTTATGAAAATGCATAATATATAAAACTTATAGAGAATTTCAAAAGCTACAAGTTTGCTCCGATGAATAATTTGGCTGAAAAATCGAAAAAACCAATTTCACCCCAACATGGTAATTTTTGAATATTTATAATATTTTAACTCGATTTTTATTAGTATATTAAAAAAAATGGTACAAACAAAAATTATTGGAAATGTTCTCCTTATCAAAATTGGTTATATGCATTTTTATAATAAGATGCATATTTAGCGAGATAACGGCACGCACCCCTAAAATTTAAGATAGCGGACATCCCTTACGCAAATCACCCGGTGAAAAACTAATAGGAGTGTTCTGTTACCATGATCTGTTTCATCAAGCAAGCTAGTAAATTAAAAATCGCACAGTGAATATTTTCAAAACAGATTAGAATATTGGATGTGCTTAGTTTATTTTATAAAAAAATAACTTATTCTATACACAATCATATACTATTCAAACCTGTTGCAAAAATATTTACTGTGCGATTTTTAATTTATTATATTTCTTGAAAAAATAGACCATAGGTAGGGTCAGAACCGTTAATAGAACCGCGGCACCTTGAAATGTAATGTATTATTTATTTATTTATTTATTTATTAACGGATATCCTTTTTTACAAACATTTAAGTACAATAGAATAAAACATGTTATATGGTAACTAGAATATTTAACTGGACACTTATAATTAATATAATAATTTTTAACGTATAATTAATATAATACTCTTTTAATGTTATTTTTAAATTTATTTAAACTTAAATAAAAAATATCACAGTCATTGATTGTGTTTATTAAATTGGTCATTCTACATAAAGGAGAGTGCATTCCATAGTTTGTTCGGTGAAATGGAACAAAAAATAAATTATTAAACCTTAAGTTTGCTAATGGAACACAGATAGAAAATTGTGAAAGAATTGGTGGACATTTTATTATGAAGTGAAAAACTTTGTAAATAAACATAATATCGTAGTATGAACGACGTTTCTCCAATAAAGGTAAGGTAAAATAAGTTAACAACTCGTTAATGTTGCTATTTGCATAGTCAATGTTATTTTTGAAACACAGTAATCTAATAAATTTTTTTTGAATATTTTCTAAACGTAATATATGGGTTGTATAACTTGGCGACCAAATCAATGACCCGTATTCTAGGCCTGACCGAACAAAACTAGTGTATAAAACAATTAGACATCGTGTATCAGTAAACGTAGTAGTATATCGTTTAATAAACCCTAAATTTTTATTTGCCTTAGTAACTATCTTGTCAATATGATCAGTAAAATTTAATTTGGTATCAAGGTGAACACCTAAATCTTTAAAAACTTCAACTCTATCGATTGGGACATTATCTATACAATATACACCGTAAGTGGGCATTAATTTCCTAGTGAAGGTCATTGATTTACATTTTGAAATGTTTAAACATAACCCATTTGACTTACACCAGTTATTAAACAGAGTAAGATCGTTTTGAAGATTGTAACGATATAAATCGTCACTTTGTAATATAGCAAGGGTTAATTAAACTATTCGTTTACTTACGTTATAATTTATGTTTATTTTGTATATAAATAGTTACGTACGTACAGAACTATTTTGTATCTGGGACTATTTTGTAGCAGGAACTGAATTCTAACCATATGAGTCTCTATTCCATAGTTCTACCTGAAAATAACATAAAGAAAACATAATTAGAATATGATTTTTAATAATAAAGAATCATATGACTTATTTCTCTATAGTGCATTTGTCTATGGACTTACCTGGTTTTTATATGTTTCAGAGTCTATTGAGGGTTGGATTTCACTGGCTTTCATTTGTAGCTTGTCTCTCCTGGAAAGTTTCATATGCTTATTGCTTCGGGATAATCCAGAATTTGTTGAAAATAGTTTGCTGGAACTGCTCACTTAGATTTAGTATTTTGTTTATACTTAGTTCACAGGACACTTAGTATTCTGTTCGTATTTTTATTAGTTTTGCTGATAAACAATAAGTATTGTTTATATTTGTTTCTTAGAGTAATATTTTGAGGTTAGATATCACTAATACGGATTTATTAGGAAATAGTCTTTTTGTTATTATTTTTGGTGTAGTTTTCGTTACCTTTATTAGGAATCCTATACGGTAAAACTGTAGTTGATAATGACTTGCATAGATGTCGCTAATAGTTCAGAAATAGGATTTTATTTACCTGAAGGGTTCATACCGGTTGATAAGGTCGATTTTCGCTCCTTCTTGATGCAACTCTGTACAATGGTGGTGTCATTTTGACGAGTGTTTATTTTCTGTAATCATCGAAGTAATCCTTCATGTATTTTTATTTAAAGTTAGTGAAAATGAATATTTAAACAATGCGGAAGATATTATAACTGTTATTTTCTACAATTACGCATTTATAACGTTTCGATGGACATCGAAGACTTAGAATGACACGTAAGTTAAGTTTTTCTGTTTCTTAGAATATTTCTGAGATATAATTATTGTTTTAGCACCATTATTACTACATTAATTAATTACCATTAATTACTCACCATTTCTATACCATTAATATGGAATTACATTAATTTAAGTTGAAGTTTATTTTGGTATATTTGATATACAAGTTCTCCGCATGGAGTGATGTTCTGTTGGAACATGGTTCTGTATTTTTCGGCATAGATAAATTCTATATGACCGTCTAGCAGACAATTTTATATTGGACATAATTTTCAAAAGCATATTTAATCCCGGACAACATTTTCAATCGTACATTTTATCCTGGAAGATAATTTTTCCAAAGTAGATGGGACAGCCTATATTTTTTTTTCTTTCATTTGAGAAATGAATTCATCAGCATAGGGGAGACTTGCACAGATGGAGACGATGGAATTCATACCTCATGGATTTTGCAGAAACCAGCTAAGTACTCATTCTGAAAACTTTTGAACGCAATATTTCATATTTTTAAATTCTTTTATTTCAATATTCTTATAACTGTAAACTTTATCAGATCTGATATAGTATTGATTAATACTATATGCCCTTCTGGCTTTTGTTCATTTTTAGGTACTTATTTTTTTTAAAACATTTAATCTCATTTATTAATTATTAAATATCATACTTTTGATTAAATGATTTCTAATTTAAGCATGACTTTTATACACTGCAAGAAATGATTGTTGTTTACATACATTTCTTGGTGCTTGCTGAACTTCATGTTTTCTTTATACATTTAAGTCGAATGATTTCTGAATTTAGTAATTTTTATTAAGATTTCTTTAATTATATCTTAATATAATTACACATATTTTTTATATATATTAATACATTACTTGATGTGCTTTCATTAAGTTTATTTATAATAAATTTCTCAAATGAATTATCTTATTTTATTTAGGGGTTATATTTTCTCAAACTGAAAAGCTTAAGTATTTACACTAGGTTGTTACTTACCTAAAGGAGTAAAAGCTAAAGTAACTGGCGCCCCTAACAACATTAATTAATTCTTTCTATTTTTCCCTTGCCCGTACCCATTGCTCCGCTGTCAAAACTAGCCGTTGGCAGTGAACGTATTAATTACGGTACACTAATATTGGCGCCCAAGAACGTGGTATTTGGATAGATAGAACACTTGTTTTTTTAATTTTACTCCATTTTTCTCAGTGTATTTTTTGTAAAAATCTAAAGCTTATTTTTTTTTCAGTGTAACTTAAAGTTCATTTTGAGAAAAACTACATATAACTGTTGAATAAAATATTTTTTGTTGAAAATTAAGTCAAATTAGAGTTAATCTGATAAGATATATGATATGTGTTTTTTATGTTTTTTCTGAATTTTATGGAATAACATGGAATAGAGAAATTTTGGCGTGGGTTCAGTTTTTCTAGAAATTATCGTTTATTCAATAGAAATAAATGGATAATAGGGTATTTATTTATGCGAAGGATATGAATAAATATTAGCTAATTTTGTAGTTTTGGAGACTATTTATAATTATTAATTTGTCCAATTGAGATAAATAATAATTTAGTATTTTTTTGACATATTTGGGAAATTTTCCAAAGTATGCAAAAACTTTGTTGAGCAGTGTACACAAAAAAAAAATAATTTGTGGTACAGTATAAATATTTTATTATAAAATAAATATTTTGAGTAAATTGAATTTAAATTTTGAAAATAATTATTCAAAATGGAAGATTTAGATAAAATGGAAATTAGATTTTTGACTGCAGAAATGGTAAATTATGAACTTCGTATAAGACATTTAACAGCAAAAAATAATAGAGCATCTAGAATTAAAGTTTTAGGTAGAGCCATAGCTAGGGAAGATCCTAAAGTAAAATATGTAGATCCGACTTTTAATTTTAACAGTGAAGTGGAAAATATTAATAGAATTTTAGATAGTATATCTTCAGAAATTGTAGAATATCATGGTGATTATAGTTTAGCTGATTTAAGAAAATTAAAAACTTATTTAGTACATGTAACAAATCGTCTGAATCCTATCAGCAAGACATTTAATAACCTTGAAAAGTTTGCAATCATCGGCAAATAAAAGGAATAAGACAGTTAAGATTTTTTTGACATCATTTATAAACAACAAGAACAGTATTGGACCCAAATGGGTACCCTGGCCAACACCTGAGAGAACATCGAACACGTCTGAGATAAAGCCATTTAAATATACAAACTGTTTACGTCCATTTAACATAGAGCTTAAACATGATAAGAGTGGACCATTAATATGGTAAAATTTTTCTAGTTTCAATAGAAGCAGCGGTACTGGTACTCTATCAAAGGCCTTCTGCAAGTCGGTGAAAATTATTAACATTAATATGTTTAAGACGGGGGCTACACTGAAAGAAATTACATTGAAATGGTGTAAAACACTCTATAAATGTGTAAATTTTACACCTTTGTATAAATGTACATCAACAGAATAGAATAGAATAGAATAGAATAGAATTTATTTATTGTAGTCTGATACAAATAATTGTATATTACATACGTCAATCTTAATAATAATAATAATATAATAAACGTTTATTGTATAAAAGATTACAAATCTTGTTACAAGAAGTTTGAATATATAAAAAAAAATACAAGAGAAGAGAAAAAAAAATACACTAAATACTAAACCCTAACTATTTAAGTAATTTGATGGATATTCATAGATAATTTAATAAAAAGAAAAAGCAGAAATTTTAATACAAAAAAAAAAGTTAATTATAAGAAGAAACGATAATACCAATATTTAAAGGTTAAAGACAAAAAGCATTATTCGTTAGTTATAAAGGAACGGAGCTTTAATAAGTTTCCGATAAAACTGTGCAGCATTTTTATTTTAGTTACATTAAGAAAGTTAAGTGCAAAGACTAGACCGTCTAGGTTAATAAGGCTATCAATGTAAGGTGCACGCAACGGTTTGTACATGGGGCATTTAAAGAAAATATGATCTAAAGTCTCAAACTCGTTTAAGTTGCAAATAGTACATACTTCTTTAGGGTTGATTTTGTAAAAGCTGCCATTGAATGAGAAGGAGGTAGAAAAGCTTGTAGCCATACGTAATTGCATTATTATACGAATGATAGAGATATTATCTCGACAGTATAAATAATTTTGAGGTTCCAGATTAATTCTAAACTTTTGATAAATAGTTGAATTTTTGGAAAAAAATAATGAATTTATGTCATCTCTATGTAGAAATTCGCGAAATTTGTTAAGTAAAATTGGTCTATTGTATTTTATTTTTCTTACTGTTAAATTAGTCAAAAAGTTAGATTCATCAATTTTTTCCAGCATACATTGAAACTGTGCCAACCAGTTATATTTTGTATTACCATTGTTTAAGTTTTGTAAGCGGTTAAAACAAAGCTTGGGGTATCTATGAGCGGGCATTCTAATAAGCTTTTCAATCCAATTAAGGCACATTTTAAAAGTCAAGAAAGAAACTTTAACGGACCCAGTTTCGAGTCGTATCATATAATCCGGGGTGTTGCGGGGGAGTAAAAATAATCTTTTAAAAAAGGCCAACTGAACACGCTCAATTTCATTAAAGAAACGTAACGCCCAAACTGGAGAACTATAAAGCAAAGTAGATAGGACTATAGATTCATAAAGTTTAATTCGGGATTGCCAGCTGTTGATTTTTGAGTTTGACAAAAGGGACATAACGGTACCGATTGATTTTTTTGTTTTATTGCATGCTTCTTTGGTCATTTCAGCGAATAGCCCTGACTGAGAGAATGTAACACCCAGGTAAACGTACTTGTTTACTACTTCAATATTGTCGCCGTCATATTTAAAGTTTAAGTCACGTGAATACCTAAAGCCACCCTTGGTAAAACAGATTATTTTCGTTTTTTTAATGTTAATTTTAAGGCCATTTTCATTTGCATACTGAGAGAGAATTTTGAGTTTACGTGAAATATCAATGGGCGATTCCCCAAAAATGACCAAATCATCAGCGTATAAAAGCATAAGTATGTCCACAAGACCATCCACATTAACACCCAAGGCTCCATTTTCCCTAAAATATTTTTCTATGTCAGAAATAAACAATGCAAAAAGAATGGGGCTTAATGGTTCACCCTGTAGAACTCCCTCAGAAATGTTGTAGGGTTTTGAATAGCCTTCAGCAGTTTTTATTTGTGCAATTGCTTTGTCATACAACATTTTGAGGATCCTGATTATTTTCGAACTTACTCCAAGAGAGTGTAATTTTTTCCATAACAGATGGTGGTTAATACAGTCAAACGCACGTTTGAAATCTACAAAAATCGCATAAAGTTTTCTACCTTTCAACCGTAGACAGATATTAATGAGGGAATTAAGAGTAAATAGATTATCCAAGCAACCCCGGTTTTGTCTAAAGCCTGCCTGACATTCCGGTATAACATTAAATGTATCGGACCACTCTGTAAGCCTTTGTAAAATTATTTGAGAGAATATTTTTTCCATACAGTTTAGTAGAGCTATACCGCGGTAATTAGCAGGATCCTCAACTGGACCTTTTTTGTGAAGCATAAGAAGTGAAATTTCCGACCAAGTATGGGGAATGATTTCTTTGTCAAATATATTGTTATATAAATTCAGTAGGTAGCATAACCAGTTTTCTGGTAGATACTTAAAAAACTCAAATGGAATATTGTCCTTACCTGGACTTTTACCATTTTTGCATTTATTAAGACTGGACTTTAGTTCATTTAAAGTTATACGCGAAGTTAGTAATGACGAACCGGCGTCAGAATATAAAAATTGTGACTCGTTATGCACAGTGTAAATTGAGTCATAAAAGGACTCCCAGTCAAGCAAGGATAAACTAGCAGGTTTATTATTTGAGCGTAAATTTTTAATTAATTTCCAAAATTCTGATTGATTTTTAGTTGCACTAAGCCTGAGAGTTAAGTTAATTGTATGAGCCTCCTTTTTAAGTTTTAAAATACGCCTGTACTGTTTTTTAAGGCTCAGATAAATTACAAGTAAGTCCTGCGAGAAGTTATTTTTTTTACAGTTTTTTAAAGCATTTTTGGCAGCTTTTTTCGCTAGTAAGCACTCATGATCAAACCAGATATGGTTAAAGGAAGTAAGTTTCTTTGTAGAATTTAAATTTAAGCGCAAATCTTTGGCACAGTCAGTGATAGAACTGAGTAAGTTTAAATAAGAAGCGGAGATATCGTTTTCTCTGTAGTTAAATATATTATCGGAGTGTAACATTTTGCTGTAAAATTCGTCGTGTTTACTAGTGTTCCAGCGAAAGATGTCTGTACTATTCGCTACAGCTTTTTTATTATCTGGCAAAATATCTACGGCTGAGTCAAAAGTTAATAGAACAGGAAAGTGATGTGAAGGTGAAAACGAGTTAAGGACTTCAAGATCGCGCACCTTATGCAAATAATCGTTGTTGCACCAAACGAGGTCTATAACGCTCTTACCTAGGGTACTTACGTAAGTAAAATTCGCAGTTTTATCGGAAGCTGTTCTGCCGTTTAGTAGCGTGAACGAATTGCTGCACATAAAGTCAAATAGTACTTGGCCCTTTGCATTACTTTTTGTGTCACAACTGGCCCGAGACACAAACAAATTTGTATTTTCACATAAATCGGCAAAACTGTCCAAATTTCCCATCCTGCAATTAAAGTCACCGCACATAATAAAAGTACAGTTTTCATATTTAGATTTGACGTCATCTAGTGTCAGCTGCAGTAGATCCAAAATTTGTTCCAGGTCAAGCGATGGTTTAAAATAAACACAGCAGAAAATTACGGAAAAGCTATTACACGTAACATTGCAGATTATCCACCAAGGTGATGTGTCAATTGTGGTACACTTGTAGCTCTTCTTGAATGCAAACGCCAGACCGCCACTGGCACGGCCGCGCGATTTTTCCTTAATAGCCGGTGAGCTGATAATGTTGTATACACTGGAAAAGTTTTTAGGTAATTTACAGTCTAAGATTAAATGAGTTTCACAAAGAAAGAAAAAGTCGACATACAAAGACTCAGAGTGTAATTCAAAGTTGCTAAAACCTTCAATATTCCATATTATAAATTTTCTTCTTAAAAATTGTTAAACTTTACGGCCAGATTTTTGCCCTCTTACTGATTTTGGAGATACATCTTCATCCCGCTGTCTTTTATTGGTATCCTTGGCGATTTCAGGGACGTTATTACGGTATCGAATATAAATATTGGAATCGCCGCTTGCTTTGCGATGATTTAGTTCTGTGTATAACGCAGATAGATGTTGAGATTGAGTTTTTGTTAAATCGGGCTTTATTTTTAATGTAGGATAAATAGTTTTAGAAATTTTTGATTTATTTTTTAAAAGTTGTAGAGCCTGGTTTTCATTTTCTAGCGTAAATTTAGCAGTATAAGTATTAGATTCCGTGTTTATATTGCCTAATTTGTTGTAGGACACTAAATGAAAATTATAATTCGGCAGAACTGACTGAAAAGCTTTTTTTGCGAAGTCTAGGTAATTTTGTGTATCAGCCGGTATGCCACTTAGAATAAGGTTGTTTTTCCTTATAATTCTTTGATGAAATTCTTGGAAAGAGTCCTCAAAATTTAGGTTGGATTTTGTGAGCTTTTCAATTTCTAAAACTTTATTGTTTAGAGCAGTATTGTCTTTTTGGAGTGTAGAAATAGACGCCTTGCATCTTGCAATTTCTTGCCCTTGGGTTTCGATAGTTTTCTTTAAATCCGTAATATTTGCATTGATTTGAGTTAATTGTTGCATTATTAATTCAAAGTGAGTAATGGTAATAGGATTGTCTGGTGTAGAAGACGCCTTCACCATTATTTGATTGTCGCACTCGGGGCAATAAAACGCGTCATCGCGGTTACTGCTACAGCTGATGTGGAACGTGAGTTGACAACGCGCGCAACATGCTTTGTGCGGTTCATTGACTTGGGCAGAACATACTGAGCATATTGATGCCATCTCTTTTGCACTTGTTTACAAATGGACTATTAGGAAAAAATAAGTTCAAATTATGCACTTAGTTTAAAGTTTATTCATAAAATTTGCGTAAATTTGGTAAATGAACACCATGTAAAGTTGTTTACGAAAGTAACATTCACTGGGTTTTAGCGTAAACACTTTTTATTTTAGTTTGTTTTTTTTATATGCGGACAATAGCACATAAAGAAAAAATAAAGTTTAATATATCCTATAAGGGTGCGTATTTCACAGTTTTTTAAATGTACACTTGAACTTCGGCACAACTACGATTACGAAACGTAAACTCGCAGATTTTAAATTATTTATTTAACGAAAATTTCGGGTTTATTACGGAGGTGTATATCAACCGTCAAAAAATTTATTCAAACCTCAACATACGTCAATCTTACAAAATAACTAAGAACAAAAAGATATAAAATAATTTAACAAAAAAAAAATTACAATTTAAATTGATTTAACAAGAAGTTAAAATTTAAACAAATCGATAGATACATTCAAAAACATTTAGTAAATACATTTAAAAATATTTAAATACATATAAAAACATACGTCAATCTTACAAAATAACTAAGAACAAAAAGATATAAAATAATTTAACAAAAAAAAAATTACAATTTAAATTGATTTAACAAGAAGTTAAAATTTAAACAAATCGATAGATACATTCAAAAACATTTAGTAAATACATTTAAAAATATTTAAATACATATAAAAACATTTAAGTACATTTTAAAAACATTCATATTCAAATTAAATTGCTTAGGGCTTATCTTTAAAGAATTCTTCTAAAGTATAATATGCCTTTCTTTCGAGCATATTTCTCAAATCCTTTTTGAATGTATTCATATTATTTGTGTTTTTTATTAATTCCGGCAGTTTATTTAAAATCTTTGCGCCCATAAAACTTATTGACCTTTCGTATAAAGCAGTTTTATTCTTTTCAATCTTAAGAACACCTTCATTTCTTGTCCTATATTGACATTTGTTAACATCTGTATAAGTGTTCAGGTTTATTTTGGTATATAATGCTGTTTTTAATATGTAAATACAGGGAACTGTCAATATATTTTTAGAAATAAAAGTATTCTTACAGGTTTCCCTAGGTTTCAGGTCAAAAATTAATCTAACAATTCTTTTTTGTGCAATAAGAATTCGCTCCATATTTGGAGTAGCTCCCCACAACAAGATGTCAAAGGCAATTCTACTATACACTAGTGAGTACTAGACATTTAAAATTGATTTTTCAGTTAGGCATCTTTTCAGATTTAAGAAAGCAAAATATGAACTATTTATTTTTTTGATAATAGCTTCTGTATTTGGACCCCAAGTTAAGTGGGAATCAAAAATTGAGCCTAAATATTTTGTTTCATTTTCAAAATGTATACCTGTATCATTAATTTTTAAAACTGGGTTAAATGGCATTTCCCTTCTGTTACAAAAATTTATGCATATTGTTTTTTCAGTATTTATGATTAGGCCGTTTTCAGCGCACCATTTTTTAAACTCGTCTATTACAGTTTGCAAAAGACTTGCCAGTTTATCTGGTTTTTTTTCTGAAATAATAATTGCGGTGTCGTCAGCAAACATAAGGAGTTTTCCTATAGAAATATATTTTGGCAAGTCATTTGCAAACATAAGAAACAGCGCTGGACCTAACATACTGCCTTGAACTACACCAAAGTCTAAGTTATGCTCTTCAGAAACTGCGCCATTTGTTTTTACTTTCATTTTCCTATTTACTAAAAAACTTTTTATAATTTCAAGACAGGGACCCCTAATTCCAAAATTATAAAGTTTTTTTATTAGTTTTATTGAGTCTATTACGTCAAAAGCTATACTTAAATCAAAAAAGATACCTGCTACATAATTTCCACTGTCCAATTCCTTGTAAATATAATCCATGCATTCGACACTCGCCGTTTCGGTAGATCTATTTTTCCTGAAACCATGTTGAGAACTTGTGTATAAATTATACTTGTCGATAAAACTTATTAATTTATTATATAAAACTCTCTCAAAAATTTTTGAAAAAACACTTAAAACAGATATGGGTCTATAATTTTCAGGACAAGTTTTATCACCCCTTTTATAAATAGGAGTTATTACTGCCGTCTTTAATGTCTGAGGAAACTCACAACAAATTATTGCTAAGTTAAACAATATAACCAAAGGAACTATCAACGCACTACTTATTTTTTTTACGAAAGCACTAGAAATTTTATCGTCACCACACGAATTTTTATTTTGTATTTCCATACCTTCTGCAACAATACAGTCGGAGCTCAAGAAAGTGTATTTTTATAAACATACCTTTAGCAACAATACACCCGAAGTGTAAAAATCACACTTCTGATGTACAAGCGAGCCATACATTTTATAATATTTTACTTATTTAGGCGGTAACACTGGCCTGCAAATTTCGAGTTGTTAAGACTTGTGTGTTTTCTGTTTCTATTTTATATTGGTACTTTTTGTAGCGCTGATTACGAATATACGCTTTATTTTTCTGTTGCATAGTTTTTCCATAAAACACTATTCATAAATAGAAAAATAACAAAATGGTTATTCTATTTTTTTACATACATGTTGTAAAATTTACCCACTTGGTATAATAGTATATGTATACAACCTACAAGTATATTTACGCGTTGGTGTAAACTTTACACACTGGAGGTAAAAATATAATACACACCGCATTTATATTAACGCTTCGAGTGTAAATTCACATCAGCAGCAGCTGCAAGTAAATTACCCATGCACATGGATGTAAAAATTTATCTCAGTGTAGTAAGCAGGCATTAGGCAGATTCAAAGTCCATTCACAGAACCCAGGCATTATTTAGAAAATTTAGAAAAAGTCCAAACGGATTCGGTTTCAGAAACCTCAAAAACTCTAGGATACCCATTTTCAAATATATAGTGTAATCTGCCCAAATCCTAATTAATTTGTATATTTTAAGAGTTTGGGATTAATTGTCTCGAAAACGGTGTGTAGCAGAAAACTTTTGTCAGGCTATGGTCTGTTTCATCAAGCAAGATAGTAAATTAAAAATCGCACAGTGAATATTTTCAAAATAGATTAGAATATTGGATGTGCGAATATACTGCTTAGTTTATTTTATAAAAAATAACTACACTTCTGCTCAAAATTATCGGCCCACCTAAAAAAATACACATTTTCAAATGCTAATAACTCCAAAACTATTCAATAGATTTATTTGACCTTTTTTTTATTTTAAAGCTTGAACTTTTAGCTCTTAATTACTGGAATAAAAATTATCAAAAATCTTTTTTTAAACCGGCAGCAATGAAAATTACACAGCTATGTTTTTTTACTGCTTCTTTCGATATGCGCACGGTTTGTCACTGCATATTTTTTTACAATTTAATTAATTGATTTTATAGGCCAATTAAATGGGAGTAATTTCTTTTTTAACTTTTTAATTTTCCTTTTCTCGTTTAGGAGATATACGGTTTTTTCTGAAAATAAACATTTTTGCAAATAACAAAAAAACTACCCAGTGGATTTAATTGATTTATTTTTTAATTTGAAGCTTAAGTCCTTAACTTTTATTTATTTAATTTAAGCTTCTGGTGCAAACATGTTTAAACTGGGTTTACATTGCTTAAATAGTCATGTTTTTTTTACCCAATCTTTTTTGATGCAATTTAACCACAAACTTAAATGTTTCCATAAGTTTTAAAACTTATTCTAAAAGCCACACTTATTGTGACTGATTCCTTCTTTTATTTTTTATCATAAGTCTTCTCATTTAGGAGAAATTAAAGTTTTTGGGAAAAAGTGACTTTTTAATCAGTGGGCTAGTGCCACCCCTGTAAAACTGTATATGACGGAAAAGCGTCGATAGAATATAAAGATCTATTGCACTTCTATAACTTTAGCTTAAATAAATACATTTAATTAACACGTTTTTTGCGTTAGCAACTTTTTGGTTCCCAGCTCAGACTGCGTTTTGAGGCATATATGTCGAACGAACTTTGCACAGACTGTTTAAATCTCTAATGGTACTCCAAAAACAAGTTCTAACGTCTTTTTAAGGACTTTTTGCTTTTTAATTTTTTTTAAACAAAATATTTTATCAAATAAAATAACAATAAACAAATTTTAAATTTTATTAAAATTATTTAATAACAATTATAAACACAAAAAAACGTATTAGACGTGTATGTTTTTTTACAACAATGCTGTTTTTCGTTATTATTAGTTACATTACATTATGGTCAATAAAACATTCAATTTAATTTAACAAAACACTAAAACTAACCAACATTACACGGTTGAGGCTAGGTTATCAATGTGTATACACTATAGTTAAAATTTATCTGCATAAATATTATAGACGTTATAGTCATATTTCCCAATGTTTTTCATACAGAATTAGGTTTTAAAAATGGTTTGAGGCAGCTGTATATCCCATAATAATAATTTTAACGAGTTAAAAAAGTATTGTCACATAAGTGACAAGTCTTGTCAATCATAAAAAAGTTAGTTACAGGGGTGGCACTAGCCCACCACTTAAAAAGTCCTTATTTACCAAAAAACATAATTTCTCCTAAATGAGAAGACTTATGATAAAAAATAAAAGACGGAATCAGTCACAATAAGTGTGGCTATTAGAATAAGTTTTAAAACTTATGGAAAGATTTGAGTTTGTGTTTAAATTGCAACAAAAAAGATCGAGTAAAAAAAACATGACTATTTAAGCAATGTAAACTCAGTTTAAACATGTTTCCAACAGAAACCTAAATTAAATAAATAAAAGTTTACGATTTAAGCTTCAAATTAAAAAAAAATCAATTAAATCCATTGCGTAGTTTTTTTGTTACTTGCAAAAATGTAAATTTTTAGAAAAAACCTTATATCTCCTAAACGAGAAAAGGAAAATTAAAAAATTTAAAAAGAGATTACTTCCATTTAATTAGGCTATAAAATCAATTAATTAAATTGTAAAAAAATATGCAGTGGCGAACCATGCGCATATCGAAAGGTGCAGTAAAAAAACATAGCTGTGCACTTTTCATTGCTGCCGGTATAAAAAAAGATGTTTAATAATTTTTATTCCAGTAAGTAAGAGCTAAAAGTTCAAGCTTCAAAATAAAAAAAAGATCGAATAAATCCATTAAATAGTTTTGGAGATATTTGCATTCAAAAATGTGTATTTTTTTAGGTGGGCCGATATTTTTGAGCACAAGTGTATAATCTGTACACAATCATATACTATTTAAACCTGTTGCAAAAATATTTACTGTGCGATTTTTAATTTACTATCTTGCTTGAAAAAATAGACCATAGGTAGGGTCAGAATCCGTTAACAGAACCGCGGCACCTTGAAATGTAATGTATTAACATTAATATGTTTAAGACGGGGGCTACACTGAAAGAAATTACATTGAAAAGGTGTAAAAAATACACTCTTTAAATGTGTAAATTTTACACCTTTATATAAATGTACATCAACATTGATGTGGCACTACACAGGTGAGGTGATTTTGTCCTAGAGTGTGTATTTTTACATCCATACCTTCTGCAACAATACAGTCGGAGCTCAAGAAAGTGTATTTTTATAAACATCCTTTAGCAACAATACACCCGAAGTGTAAAAATCACACTTCTGATGTACAAGCCAGCCAATTGCGGACGTTAAGCTAGTCACGTGACTTGAGATGCCAGAATTCCTGCTTCATCGAGTCTGGTGACTATCGACCATTATAATTGTTTACGTTTGTAAGAGCGTACGTATAGTTTTGTGTGTGCTAGATTTTTCAAAGAAATAATTGGTAAGTGTTGATTAACAGTAAATATTTAAAAAGTGTGATTAATACAATATCCTTAAAACATACATTTTATAATATTTTACTTATTTAGGCGGTAACACTGGCCTGCAAATTTTGAGTTGTTAAGACTTGTTTATGTTTTTTGTTTCTCTTTTATATACTTTTTGTATCGCTGATTACGAATATACGTTTTATTTTTCTGTTGTGTAGTTTTTCCATAAAACACTATTCATAAATAAAAAAATGAGAGAAAATGGTTATTCTATTTTTTTTAATAAATTGAAGGGTTTTAGGTAAAAAGTATATTTACGCGTTGGTGTAAACTTTACACACTGGATGTAAAAATATAATACACACAGCATTTATATTAACGCTTCGAGTGTAAATTCACAGCAGCAGCTGCAAGTAAATTACCCATGCTCGTGGATGTAAAAATTTATCTCAGTGTACAATAGTTTTTCTGGAACAAATACTACTGAAATAAAAACACTAAATAATAAATTACCTATCGTCTATAATAAAACCAGACAATTTTATTTAAAGGTCGTAGAAAAAATGTTTGTTTGCATAACCTACTTTTTTATTATACCGTACGTTTTACAGAAGCAAACGTACTCAAAAATTTATAAAGTCTCAAATTCGGGATTTAAATATTTTTAGTCTTTACTAGCTACGGATATAGGGGAATAACGGGGGATATTCTTCCCCATGGCCCTAATTTAAAAAAGTACAGCATAACCTGACAAAATTGCTCAGAGGGTCTCATGGTTAAGTTAGAAATTATACACTGTAACTTGATTAATTTGACATTGGAATCAATCTTTGACTTTTTATTTATTTTACTTTTATCGATATTTTTTAGCAAAAATGTTATTAGCAATAAACAAAATTTACCTGGCCCAGTTGGCATGTTTAGTACTTAATGCAATTTAAACAACTTTATCATTATTCTCTTCGGATTTCGAAAAAAAAATATCTAATGCTGCGCTTTTTTTGAGTAATAGATTTTTAGAAATAATGTACTCTTAAAAAAACGGATTACCCTCCATACGTTGACTCTAGATCCGCCCCTGGCCTTTACTCGTATATACAGGGTGATCAGTAACTGCCATCCAAAAATATGAAAAAAAATTCTATAAAGGGTGGTCCGGAAATGGGCCTTAAGGAAGCTACGGCCCTTCGAAGATGATATATTGAATGGAGAACAAATAAGAGCATCAATAAAATTTTAATGCTGCAGGGTGATTCTTCATTTAAAATTGAGTAAAAAAGTATTCTTCACCAAAACACCTAAATTTAATATTAAAGGACTAATGGCCTTTTAAAAAGTAACGTTTTTGGTGGCACAAAATGTTACTTCCTCTTAATTGCATTTTTTTTTTGAAAACGGTTGCTCCTATAGTGTTACACTATATGACATTTTTTATGTATTTTAACTCAAGAAATCTATATTTTTTACAAAAATTAAAAAAAAATACACATAAAAAAGTTTGGGGCAAAAGTGTGTTAAGCCTCACATATTTTGTCCGTCTAGGCACGCCTCTGGATAAATTCAAAAAAAATAAATTAACATCAACTTATTGCCCTTGTAATACTATTTCTATTACAATTTTAAAGGGCCGTAGCTGTCTTAGGGCTCATTTCTGGACCAACCTTTATAGGAACTTTTTTTGATATTTTTGAATGTAGAATCACGTCTTAAATTTTGGCATGCCAGTTATTGATTACCTGTATACGAAACAAAAGTTTCACCAGAATCGAGAATCCAAATTACCCCATATAAAATTGACCAAGATGACGAAGGGGTCAACCGTCCCTACCCGTCATCCGAGTGCACCCTGACTGGTGGTTAAGTGTTCCATCGATTATAATTTTGGTGCACAGATAACAGATTTAAACATGACATACTGTATAAATTATAAATAATAATTAAATTAATAAGCAAACAATAACACACTTAAGTTAATGAACAAATCAAAACATAACAACTAAATAAATATCTTACCACAGTCTTTCATAGCTTTCCAAATAAAATGGTTGATATAATAAAAATATTTTTCGTAGCTTGCATGAAAATATCCCAGATTATTAACAAATTTGCATGCATAAATACCTATGAATTTACATTTTTGGAAACAGAAAATATATTTAAAGTACAAAAGGCACCAAAAGATGTCTTTGTTCTTTTACGAATATTGTTCATTGAGCTTATGTTCAACTTACCACAAATTCCTAATTTTAAAGTAAGATTAAATTACGTATTTGGAGAAACGACCTTAAATCACGTAAAGTCTCCTTTACTCATGTTGGTCTATTTATCTTGCACCGTATCTTTAACCATATTTATCATTCTGAATTATATCTCAAGAATAATTCATCTGAAACGTAATTTTTATATCCAAAAGCAATTATTTGATATGTATAACAAAACAAACTTAAACAAGTCTGTGGCAAGTCAGTTAAAGTTTTTTGTTTATGAAGTAATATTTTTGGTAGTTTTGTCTACAATTTTAATCCAACAAGATTACAGAAGAGGTAAATTTTTAGACTTTCTTGCTTACACGTTATCCGAGTTGCTGGTTTTGAAAATTATTTTTGAAAAAATATTCGTCTTAAAAATACTACGGGATTCATTTAAAAATATAAACCTTCAAACGAAATTATCTTCAATAGAAGATATTCAGATACGTTTCGATGACTATGAAAAAACATTTTCGTTGGCAAAAAAAATCAACGGAATATATGGATTTTTTTTCTTGCATTTAATAGTAAATAGCTTCGTGTGGTTAATTTACAATACTTACAAGTTCATTTTTTTGCTTTTGTACGAAAATGTTACACCCCATTTGTGGGTATCTTATTATTTGAGTATAACATGGACAGGTCTGCAGATTATTCATATAACACTGGTAATTTGTATGTGCGAAAGTATTTACAAAGAGAGCAAGAAATTTAAGTTTGTCATGCTTGATGTTTTCCATAGATCTTCCGCATTTAAAAGAAGAAGAAGTATAAAAACGGTAAGTTATTGAGCTCTACTATAATAAAATTAATTTTTTTTACGACTACTGTAGAATGTAAGCAAATACACCTCATTTTTAAACACAGAATACGTCTAGCTCTAGATACGATATGAATATTCCGTATCAAGTGTTAGAATGAGCACGCGTAGTGCCATCTCCTGTTTATAAAAAATTAGCAAAAATATATTTATTTTACCATGAAATATTAGCTTATTAGTTTTCCTTAATATTTAACCAGTTTTTTATCCATTTAGTTCAAAAAATTAAAACTGCATCTATTGTTAAATATTTAAACCTGATATCTGTCACAACAATCTGACATAACCTTCAATTTTTGCATTACAATTTGTAAATATGTGCTAAAATTAAATAAAACTCTTTTTTAAGTACTGATTTGATAAAATTGTTAATCAACCTTAATTGCTTTATTTAAAAATATGTGTTTTGTTGCATTTACAATTTCGAGTCACAAAAAACATTGTTTTTAACATTGTCCGCAGTTTAAAGCCATACAGTGTTTCATATTTGCAGTCGAAGAAAAAGTATAGTCTACAACACGTATGGAATAGTCATTCCGCCTCGCGGGACAGTCATACTCGCCTGCTGGCTCGTATGACAAATTTAATTTAATTTAATTTAATTTAATTTAATTTAATTTAATTTAATTTAATTTAATTTAATTTAATTTAATTTAATTTAATTTAATTTAATTTAATTTAATTTAATTTAATTTAATTTAATTTAATTTAATTTAATTTAATTTAATTTAATTTAATTTAATTTAATTTAATTTAATTTAATTTAATTTAATTTAATTTAATTTAATTTAATTTAATTTAATTTAATTTAATTTAATTTAATTTAATTTAATTTAATTTAATTTAATTTAATTTAATTTAATTTAATTTAATTTAATTTAATTTAATTTAATTTAATTTAATTTAATTTAATTTAATTTAATTTAATTTAATTTAATTTAATTTAATTTAATTTAATTTAATTTAATTTAATTTAATTTAATTTAATTTAATTTAATTTAATTTAATTTAATTTAATTTAATTTAATTTAATTTAATTTAATTTAATTTAATTTAATTTAATTTAATTTAATTTAATTTAATTTAATTTAATTTAATTTAATTTAATTTAATTTAATTTAATTTAATTTAATTTAATTTAATTTAATTTAATTTAATTTAATTTAATTTAATTTAATTTAATTTAATTTAAACTGTTGCAAAATTGGCAAAAATATATGTATATTACCATCAAATATTGAATAATTTAATGCAAATTAAAGTTTTACCTTAAAATTAATAAAGTTTATTAGTTTTTCTTAATATTTGACCAGTTTTTATCAATTTAGTTCAAAAAATTAAAACTGCTCCATCTATTGTTATTTATTTAAACCTGATATCTGTCACAACAATCTGACATAACCTTCAATTTTTGCATTTTGCATTTTGTAAATATATGCTAAAATTAAATAAAAATCTTTTTAAGTACTGATTTGATAAATTATTAAATAACATTAATTGCTTTATCTAAAAATATATGTTTTGCTGCATTTACAATGTCGAGTCACAAAAAACATTGATTTTAATCTTGTCCGCAGTTTAAAGCCATACAGTGTTTCATATTTGCAGTCGAACAAAAAGTATAGTCTACAACACGTATGGAATAGTCATTCCGCGCTCGCGGGACCGTCATACTCGCCTGCCGGCTCGTATGACAAACTTTCCGCTCGCGCGGTATATTGTCTATTCCATACTAGTTATAAAATATACTATTTTACTAGTAGTTGAAGTGCTGGTGGCCATTTCGCATTTTTATTTTATCCCGACTGTATTTTATACAGACAGGTCCAGGCGACCGTGTACAAGAAGGATAAGGTGTTAAAATTAGTACAGTTTGTTTAATATTTACAAAAAATTGTATTTGGTGGTTTTGCGACTCGCTAAAAATTCGCTGAAAAAAAAATGACGATAATATTTTTTGTCTAGTTTTATGTGGGTTTTAAACTTTTCTTCTATTGTAAATAAAAAAATTACCACCAAAACAAAAATGTAACACCCCTTTTACCCCCCTTCCCTCCAACCGATTTTGCTCAAATAAGAACTAGTCCAAGGTAATATAAAAATACATCTGTATACCAAATTTCAAGTCGCTAGCTCAAAGCGTTCTTAAGTTATCGTGGATACAGACAGACACATGTTTTTTTTTGTTGCTTATTTTGAATTTTCTCGACGTTTAAGAAAAAAATAACGTGATTTAAGCAAAAAAAACTGATTTTTTTCTATCACAATACTTTCTTTTATGAGAAAGTAAAAAAAGGTTCTATTAATTTTCTCACAGTCGCAAAAACCAGTTTAAGTAAGCAAAAAAGCAATCCTATTGACGCTGGATCGATGGTTCGAACGGCGACCTTACAAGTCCTATGGACGCTGGATGGGTTCGAACGAACACCTTATGGATGTCCACAGTTGTGTCATCTGGACTCTGAACAGATGTCCATAGGACGTCCATAGAGAAAAAATAGCCATCCTATGGACATACAGCCGTCCATGAACATATGTCCATTGGACGTCCATAGTATCACTTTGTGCTATCTGGGTGCTTACAAGCCATATTATTATATCAATATAATTTTAGATAATTAAATTAAATATTCACCTACTGGAAAGAGATTTAATTTTTAATGCAAAACATATTTTTGAAATGGGGTATCCAGTGATAATTAACGTAAGTTGTTTTAGACTAGCTGTGAACAGAAAAGCTCATTTTAAGCCCGTGCATTTTTCAATAAAAAATATATGTGGCACTTCGCCATTTTTGTTAATAAACAATTTCCTTTTCCGTTAGGTTACTTCGATAAAATTTTTAGAGTTTCAGACTTCTCACATTAGCAGAGCTGACAATAATAATAATTTAGAACCACAAACTATTATTTGGAGACGTAATAAATACAAATAGCAGTATGTTTGCTATTTGGGTAGCGTGCCACCAGTAATAATATTACATAATATTACCACAATATCATATATCATATGATTACAAATATAAAGAACTTTCACTTTCGGGTTTAGACCGTGTTAATGGATTTTCACTTTCCGACGTTTCGTCTCTTACTACTAGAGACATCTTCAGGGATTAATCTGAAACTAAGTTTCGAATCAACTTGTGTCACTATTTATGACGAGTTGTGGTTATTCACCCGTGACGAGGTTTTTCCTATCAAAGACTTCCATATTGCAGGTAAGTGGTAACCAGTGTCCCGATTGATATTGTTAGGATGCTTGATGATTTCTATCGATTCCCGTATCTTCCTTGGCATTTTTCTGTTTTCTGTTAATATTTGTTTTGTTTCAGACAAATTGATTTTATGACCTGTTTCATGTACATGTTCGGCTACTGCCGATAAGGAAATTTGTTTCTTTCTTATATTGCGCTCATGCTCTTGAAGTCTTGTAGAAATTTTTCTCTTAGTTTCACCTATGTAAACCGTACCACAGGAGCAGGGTATTTTATATACGCCTTCTGAACTCAGGGGTATTTTGTCTTTTGTTGAAGTCAAACATTGACCTAATTTTTGGTTGGACCGAAATATACGCTTAATATTTGACTTCTTCAAAAGTTTACCTATTTTATCCGTGATACCGCTTACATAGGGAAGTATAACTTGTGTCTGTCTGTCATTGTCACTATTGTCCTGTTGTTTGGGTCTGGGATTTCTGTATTTGTATATGGTCTTATTAATGTCTTTTTTGGTATAACCGTTCATGGTCAAGGCTTTGGTTAGTTTAAGGAGTTCTGTGTCTAGGGAATTCTTGTCTGAAATCATGAAAGCCCTATGAACAAGTGAATTAACTACCGAGCGTTTTTGAGAGGGATGGTGTTGTGAAAATGCGTTTAGGTATCTGTCAGTGTGGGTTTTCTTCCTGTATACCGAGTGCAATATGGAATTCTTTGATAGGAAAAACCTCGTCACGGGTGAATAACCACAACTCGTCATAAATAGTGACACAAGTTGATTCGAAACTTAGTTTTAGATTAATCCCTGAAGATGTCTCTAGTAGTAAGAGATGACACGTCGGAAAGTGAAAATCCATTAACACGGTCTAAACCCGAAAGTGAAAGTTCTTTATATCTTAATGGCCGTGAAAGCTTAAAATCTAAAATGATTACAAATGTTAAAAAAATTATATTAAATACTTATCTGACTTTCTTAGATGTTTCTTCGATGTCTTTATATATCACTAACTTTATATAGAAATGTGAAAGGTAAAAAACTTCAAATATATTAAAAATTAATTAAAATATATCTTGCCAATAAAACAAGAGGATTACAAACAACAATTAAAAGAATTTAATGAAAGAAAAATGAAAAGTAAAATATAATAAAAAAAACAACAAAATATTTTTATTGAAATGAAAAATTTATGAATAAATAGCATTTTTACAGTATCTATACTCGCGATTTTAAAATATTCATATATTACGTTAATTCTAAAATTACCCTAAGACCCAACTTTACTAGACGACTACATATTTCCGAATCCCATTTTTGACTATAACTCAAAACAGGCAAAAT
>OY294045.1:95033182-95079182 GCA_958510825.1 Brachypterus glaber | reverse complement strand
AGTGGGATAATTATTAATGTCGCCAACAGTACTAAAAGAATCAAATTTTTTCCGAACATATAGGACACATTGATACATACAGTTACTGGTAACTGTTATTGTTCAGGCCTGAATATACCTACTACTTGTTTACAAACAAACCGAGATGTTGGCGATACTTTATATTAACGGTATGCGTATTCTAGAGAGAAGAGTTATTAGTTCGTTGGTTAAAATATTTTAACTTTGTTTATTTAAATCACCTCCAATATGTTGGGATGGAGCATTTCTTAACTTAATATTTTATAGAACAATGTGTATGAACTAAAAACTGTCCTAATTATGTACAGTTGAATCCGAAAAAAAAAAACAAGATTGAAAATTTAGTTGCGTAAATTCAATAATTACAATACAAACAAAGCCGTTGTCATGTTGACAATATTTGTCAAAATTACTTATAATAATTATAAAGTAATTAGAAATGCGTTAGGAAATGTTAAGAAATCTCAAACTATTAGTATGTTGGAAGCAGGATGTAAGGAAGTGATTGTGGCTAGTGATCTCTATAGAGACCTTTAATTGTGGCAAGGTTATTTAGTGTTTCGGAGAGTTGTGTTATGATCATAGAAAAAAGAATAATGGTTAAGATTGAAGAAAAAATAGATGGGGAGGAAAGGGCGTGCAGACTCGGAAAGAAAGAAGATATCAAATGAAATACAAGATGAAAATTTACTTAATTATTTGAGAGAATACCATTTACAAGAAGCGGTGCATGCTATAAACAATACAAATTTTCCTGTGTCGAAAACCATCGCCAGTCGCCGCATCGATAGTTGCAAGATTTAAAAAGCGAAAAAAAAAACCTCCGGAAAAACCTTTTTTTAAAGGAAAATCATAATTTTTATAAATTATATGTTTGGTTAGTAGAGTTCAAATTTTTATTTTTTCATAAGATTTACTAAATATGGTGTTTTAATTTTTAATTAAATATTCTAAATGTTTTTTCAGTTTATTATTTATCATTATTATTTTTTTTTAATATTCGACATTATTCGCATGCATTTTCTGTAATAAACTTTGAAAAAACTGACAATTAATTGTCAAATTAATCTAACCTATTTCTTAAAATCTTACTTAAACTATAAAATAATTAGTAAAATTGACATTTTAGCATATTTAAATCTTGCCTTTTTTGTGGGTCCAACTGTACTTATAGTAATATTTTTATCGATGTGGTTGCGACCTCTTAACTCAACGGCTAATACGTCGTAAGGCCTTAAGGCAGGATGCATACAAATGAGAGGGACATTACCCCATCCAAATTAATCGTCCTATATAACTTTTATAAAATTTACCTCTTGGGTTAGTTTCAAATCTTCAGCATGATGGTTTTTACGATATTCGTTGTGAACCTGTAAACATTCTAAAGCAAACTCACTAAATTCGGAAGATACAGCCATTTAAAAAGAAGAAAATTGCTAAATGACATTTTTGACATGTGTGATCAAACTGGTGTGACAGAAAAAGGACACTAGAGGAAATTAAAGTCTGGGTCTTTAATAATTACACAAGCCCACAAAAGAAAAAAAGTGGGCTGTCCTGGGGTTGAGACCTAACTATTCTTATGTATTTTCGGATTCTCAATAAGAATCTGTCATAAAAAGAGGCACTTCGTGGGCTTATTTTGTTTCTACACTGAAAAAACTGTCTGGACCCACAAAAAAAAGTGGTCTGTGCTGTGGTTAAGACGCACGGATTCTTATGTATTTTGGGATGCTGAACACGAATCTGCCATAAAAAAGGCACTTCATGGGCTTATTTTGTATCTAATCTGAAAAAACTGTCTGGACCCACAAAAAAAAGTGGTCTGTGCTGTGTTTAAGACCCACGGATTCTTATGTATTTTGGGATGCTGAACACAAATCTGTCATTAAAAAGGCACTTCATAGTTTTATTTTTTTTCTAAACTGGAAAAACTGCCTGGGGCCACAAAAAAAAAGAGTGGTCTGTGCTGGAGTTTAGACCCACCAATTTTTATGTATTTTGAGAAGGTGAACAAGAATCTGTCATAAAAAATGCACTTCAATGGCTCATTTTTTTGTTACACTGAAATAATATGAGATTTTTACCATTTTAGACAGTTTTTTTAGTGAAGGAAAGAAATGAGTCCATGAAGTGCCTTTTTTATGACAGATTCGTGTTCAGCATCCCAAAATACATAAGATTAGGTGGGTCTCAACCCCAGCACAGACCACTTTTTTTATTTTGTGGGCCTGTGTTATTATATGGGCTCCATTATAATATAGTATATTGTTTTACTAAGAGGAAAAGTGAAGCTCTTTTTTACTAGTCTGTAAAATTTACGGACGACGTGAAGCGGAGTCCGAAAACTACAGATGAGTAAAAAATGAGTGAAACATACAATTTTTTCTTCAAGCATCCTATATATTTTTTTTAAAAATTAATTTTTGAATTTAATTTATTCAGTAATAAAGTATGTTTTTTTTTTTATTAAAATGGGCCAATAAAATCCTTTCGAAATAAACTTAAACCTTCCTTAGGTCATTTTAATTTTTTTTCGTAGGCTAAATCGTACACTTTTCGCGATTTCGATTGTAACTTGTCTAATATAGCATTTGCGGTTTCGGAGAGATTTGTAGGTGTATAAACCATATATTCTGCTTCAATCATTTTTAATCAATTTTACACAAGGTTTTTACACAGAATCTCGAGTCAACCACCTGTTTACATAATAAACAAACAAGTTTGAAGTATGGCTGTCATCAAAGTCAAAGACTGCTGGTTTTGCTAACTAACTTTTTTTTACGGCGTACAACAATGAACCCATTTTTTTACTGTAAAAAAATAGATTACTTCTAACGAGTGTGTTCAGTTATAAATAATGAACATTTTAGTACGCTTGAACAAAAAATAATTTATTCAATAATTTCCAAAATAAGTTAGTACTTACTTGGCTAAGACATGCAGCTTTTTACCCGACTACAACAACGCGAAAGGAGCGTTATGTTTTTAACGCGTTTGTATGTTTGTTTATTCCCCTCTGAAATATAATCTACCGGCCGATCAGGCAAGTGATTTAAAACTCCATGTTTCGGTAATATTGATAGTTATCATCAGAAATTTAACATCAAAGAAATGTATAGATAAGTTTTAATTATAAATTCGATCATACTGTCCATATTAAATTTAAATATTATATTTGAATTGCCCACGTTTGGACTTTTTTGGTATGAAATTAGAAGTTTTAAAAATATAAGTTGTTGCCGTGGGGAATTTAACAAAGAATTAGAAAAATATATAGATTTTTATTTTAAATTCGGTATTAAATTAAAAAAAGAATAGTTTTTTCACCAACGTTTCAGCTTTTTTACTTTCTTTATCAGGCATATGCATACTCCATAGAGGAAATGCGCCTAATTTCGGATGGTTTCCAAATTTCGGATAGTAGTGTATTTAAGATACTGTCTGCAAAGGTAAACAAAAACCTACTTTTATGTGAAGCCAAAAGTCAAACTAAATCCGTCCTGTAATATGATAACGGTAGAGCTTCTCCCCTTTAAATGGCAGCACAAATCGTTTATATTGCAAATGGCAGTTTTGTGCTCAGTTGCATTATTATGCTTGTTTATTTTATAAATAATCGTTATAAAAGTTCGTGATTCTGTCTTGGGTAAGTTATGATGTTAGTTAAGTTGATCCACTATTCATAATTAAGCAATTTGAAAACGTAAACATTCTACAAATTTTTAATCTAAAAAGCAGAAAGTTGCCTAATTTCGGATAGACCATTTTTGTGCATTTGATTCCCAATTTCGGATATCCGCAAGGTAATTATTATTCAGGATAACCAACCATTAATTATTATTTTTATAATGATACAACAAACTAAGATAAACAATTTTGAAAAAACGAAAATTACCTAAGATACTCGAAATTGGGAATCTAAAATTATAGTTCCTATAGTATTTCGTAGAAAATCGCTTAATGATTAAATTACGTCTTAAATGTGAAGGAATAACAAGAAACATAAGCAATGGGATCCAGATCTACTCTTGAAAAAATTTTTTCGGATATGTCCGAAATTAGGAGCCCTTTTTCAAATGCACATAAATGCGCTGATTTTTTTTAACCGTGTTTTTTGGAAAAAATAAACTGTAATAAAATTGCTTTTATAATAAATCATGGTTCGCTATAATAAGTTGTATCTGGTTATATAAAAAAAATATCAAAAAGTAATACCGAGTATTAAATATTGAATACATTGTAAATGGTATCCGAAATTAGGCGACTTTCCTCTATATATGGAGAGCTTAATTTTTTTGAAGCCGTTTTTTTGGCACCTTGGCTTATTATATTATTTACAGCACCTGCGCTGGAATAATATTATACGATAGTCTCGAATTTTCAAAAACTTTCAAAAATATTCGTAGACAAAAAGATCTTGGATATATGGATATAAATTTGTTTCATGAAAAAATAAGCAACTTTTTTATGTTTATCTGTCCGTCTGTCTGTCCGTCCATCACGATTTTTAGGAGCACGATAACTCAAGAACAAATAATCCTATAGACTTGAAATTTTCAGGAAAAATCAAGTTTTACGAAGGGAAGATCCCTATTATTTTTGAAAGTAATCCCCCCAAAAAAACAAAAAAGTTTAACTTAAAAAAAATCGAAAAAATCTAAAAGAAAATTCGGATTAACGTAACATTTTTTGAAAAAATTAGTTTTATTATAAGGATCAATTTTACCAATTTTAAAAGTAATCGCTCAAAAAGTTATGAGGGGTTAACCTTAAAAAAAAAATAAAAAAAGCTGAAAGAAAATTGCGATTAATGTTACTTTTTCAGGAAAAATTAGGGGAATGTGGGGAATTTCTAACCACACTTTGATTTTGACTCATAACTCAACCGAAAATCAAAATATTTCTACATTTTAGAACTGGAGGTTTAACTAGAAACGAAATGTCACGTTTTTGGAGTTGCGGAATTGAAAAATTCGAATTTTTTTCAAAGTTCTAAAGGTTTTACAAAAATATTCGATTTTGTAATTTTGAAAAATCGTGGGGAATGTCGAACCACTTTGCAAATTGAGAAAATTTGAACAAATATTGATGTAAAACGTTTATTTATGACTTTTTAGAAGAAACATAAGATTGTAATGAAAAATACAGAGAAAAAATCGATGTTGTTCATTCGCAGTCGCAGTTTTTGCATGTGAAATAGCCACCAGTCATGTGTACACATCGCAAGTGACCAGCTCGATCGCACTCGTTGCAATGAATTGTGTTGTTTCGGTTCTGCTTCTTTGCCAAATGATGCAGGAATCATCTGACTGACGTTAGCCCGCGCGGCCCTTTTTATACATGTAGAATGTTCTGGAGCCTCTACGCTTCTATTCTTGTAATAATAATATAAATGGGAATGAAACTTTCAAATTGCATAATTCAAATAATTATTTGAATTATTATAATTATTATATAATTATTATATATATTATATATACCTATTATAATTATTATAATAAATGTGATTTATAATCTATGACCGTCTTTTATAAGTTTTTTACCAAGATTTCTAGAAGTTTTTCATGTGATACGCCACAATTGAAAAACTACCTATAACTAGTTTTTTGTCGATAATTTATTGTAATTTCGCATGAAAAACCATTAAGGAGCATAAAAAATACATTATCTACTTGAAAAATGACAAAAACTAAGTGGTTAGATATTCCCCACAAAAAGTGGTTCGACATTCCCCACAAGCTATGTTCTACAAAATAGCCGCCCGTGAGTCACAGATCCAAATTTCATGCAAAAATATTTTTTTGAGGGTAAATAATATTCATACACAATGATTTTAAAGATATTTACCTGCTTGGTTTTACGCAAAAATTTGAAAAACCAATGTAGTTTTTGAAACACAAAAACACTTTTGGAATCTCAAAAATCACTTGATTATAGCAGAAAGCATAAAATACATCTTATGGTATGGAAAAAAGAGATGAAGCTGAAATAATACGATGACAGCAGTTTCGTATAGATCGAATGTCAGATAATGACAGATGAGTCAATGGTTCGGCATTCCCCATGGTTCGGAATTCCCCACATTCCCCTACATATCGTTCATAAACATGCAATGCCCCCTAACTGAAATTTTTAATCAATACCTCCTATAGGAGTTATAACTACAATATAAGCTAAAATAGTTTATCAAAAATAGAGTAAACAGCAACTCTAAAAACTGTTTTTGTCGCTTCTGAAAAATTTGTCATTTCACACTTAGGAGGTATTGCAAGTTCATGGTCGATATATGGGAGTGAAGTGAATAGAAGGGTTTTAAAAACAAGAAATAGTAAGGTAAAAATGAAAATATTTATTAGTTTAACTCATATAATACTGTAAATTTTATTTTTTGGCATGTTCTTAGGAATTATACGAATTAAAATTTTCACTTGAAAAATAACAACTATTAAATATACAGGGTATATTTGAAATAGCGTAGGTGATTCTACATGATAAAATATGACAAAAAGTTCCTATAAACATATGTCTAAAAATGCGTCATAAGGGAGCTACGCCCCTTTAAAATTGGCTAAAAAAATCTGTTTTTATTTAATAACTCAGGAACCCTTTGAGATATGTTAAGGAGGTTTTGCACGTGAATTAATCCTAATAAGGCCCATCTTTGTATGTCATTTTCACGTACTTATTTAAACCAGAGGTGTGCGAAACGGGGGGGCCTTATCAGTTTTTTGTCCCAAACTTTTTTCTATGTAACTTTTTCCAAATTTTATTTTTGAAATATGATTCCTCAGGTCAAAATACATAAAAAAGGTACTCGTGTTGTAATACTGTAGGTTTAACCGTTTTCGAGAAAAGTTCATTTGAAGGTGAAATTTCACGGTTCGAGGACGAAAAATTAAATACTAAAATGTCGAAAACCAAAATTTTAATGATGCAATGTTATTCTACATCAAAAACTAAGAAAAAAAGTTTCCATACATGTAGGTCGAAAAAACGCTTTTAAAGCTACCATAGCCCTTTAAAAATGGTGCATGTTTAGGAGACCATAGCTCCATTAGGATTGATTTTTGGAAGTACCTATATATGAGGTTTTTTTCTTAGTTTTTAATGTACATTCGCCCTGCATCATTAAAATTTTGGTTTTCAACATTTTAGTATTTAATTTTTCGTCCTCGAAACGTGGAATTTCACCTTCAAATGAATTTTTCTTCTACAGTATTACAACAAGAGTACCATTTTTATGTATTTTGACCTGAGGAATCATATTTCAAAAATAAAATTGCAAAAAAGTTACACAGAAAAAAGTTTGGGACAAAAAACTGATAAGCCCCGGGGGGGGGGGGGGCGTTTCGCACACCCCTGGTTGAAATATGTACATGAAAATAACACACACAAACGGGCCTGGATAGGATTAGTTGACGTGCAAAACCTCGTTGATATATCTCAAAGGGTACCTGAGTTATTAAATAAAAACCGATTTTTTTAGCCACTTTCAAAGGGGCGTAGCTCCCTTATGACGCATTTTTAGACATATGTTTATAGGAACTTTTTGTCATATTTTATGATGTAGAATCATCTGTTAAAATTTTCGACGCTATTTCAAATACACCGTGTATGTTAACTATAGTTAACATTTAATTTTAAACTAACAATATCTTTGGCATAATTTTAAAAGATTTAAAATGGAATGTAAATAAATATAGAAATATATGCATTAGCCAGCATAAAAATCTTTAATATTAGATTGGACTCGCTCGGATTTCTTCTCTAGGTCAATTGTAAGGCTTTTTGCAGGAATAAACTATCCCATTAACTTTTAAAAAATTTCTGCAAAAAGGAAGAATTTCTTTTCACGGAGCAATTTATACGCAAGTTTGGTGCTATGCAAGTTTGCCTTTTCAGGGAGCAAGTTGTACGCAAGTTTGACGCTATATATTGCTGGTTAAACAATGCTGCCAATCAGACAATTTTGAGATGTCTCTGTATTTGTTGACAAAAACATAACCAAGCATTTGGTTATTTAAGGAAGCTTTTTAGTTAGACAGACCCGCCTATTATTATTAATAATAATTATTAACATGTCCAGTTGCTACTATATTAGTAAAAAGAAATCGATTTAGTAACTTAACTTTTTTCTAGGTTGGTACCACGAAAATAACTATAAATCTTCCATCAAAATCGTTGAAAAATAGAACTTGTTCTAATAATTTGATGGCTCGAAAATAGTATCAAATTTTCCTGAAGGCATGCTCAGTGACTGAATTATTCTTGCAACAAAATTGCATAGCACCAAACTTGAGTACAAATTGCTCCGTGAAAAGGCGCCTTTACAGCATATGCGAGCATAGGTATAGCATAGGTAAAAAAACTTATACCTTATAGGTATTACCTTTGCTGTAAGAATTTAATAGCGTACGTATATCTCGAAAACCACTAAACAAATTTTTAAAAACAAAAAACTCTCCAACCCGGAATTAAAAGACTTGAAATGATTATGGTCTTATTTTAATTTAAGGTGTTATTTTAATTTTTAACACTTTAAAGTCGAGTCACGCTTATTAAACGTCATCATCAGTAGTTTGTTTGGATCTTTAAGAGACAGGCGCAGTGCCAATGGCTCATTTGTCTAAAATAGAATTAGTTTGAAGGTATATTTGGGAGAGTGAGTCTTTGCTCACTGATACTGGAGTTGCATCTGTCATGAATTAAAATTCAATTATTAAATTATTAAACGTGATTCGTTTTAAATCTTTGATGCGACCCTATGGATCCAAAAATCGAGCGAGTGAAAAATGGCTGGCACCCTTATCTCTATCTATAAATATTTCTCAACAATTACATACATATAATAAAATACTAATTTCTAATAAAAAATACCATTTAGGTGGTGCATATAATCGTATATCAAAATGGAGGGAGACAGTACACTTAGGAGGCTTGAAGAATTATTTTTTTATATTAGCATGCATTTAAGGGGGGGTTTAAATATTGACTACATGTAAATATATCAAAAAAAAAAAAAAAACTTGTTTAAAATTTGTTTTAAAAGGGTACATAACAAGGCCTATTTCTAGATCCTTACATACACACAGAGAAATTAACACTAAAAACAATTACAGATCAAGTGGGTCAATCAAATTAGGTTTCCATATCCGCAAGTATTTAAGTACTTAAATCAACCGTTTTACTTAATTGAAGTTAAGATATCTTACCTAGACCAATATAATAGGTTAAAATTTAAAGTTCCTGGTTTTAGTTTAAAAAAATCTTGTATTGTGTTTTAAAGAAACTTAAAAGACAGATGGAAATTTGTGACGTACTTTTATTTACGATGAATATAATTAGAATATTAGGGGAATTTGTAATGTAGGACAAGTATAAAACCTATTGCAACTGTTAAAACCACTTTTGCAATTTACTACAATGCTTAAAACATCAAAATATACAAATTTTGCATTTGTAGGAATTTGTAGGAATTTGTAGAAATTTGTAGGAATTTGTAGGAATTTGTAGGAAGGTATCTAGAATTGCTTTATACTACCTACAGATGCTAAATAATATTCAAAACTCAAAATGTAATTATTTGGCAAATGTAGGAAACCTGAAATTATAATTAAGCAATTGTCAAACAATTCTAGGGAATAAATACCAGTATTAAATTATTTATAAGCACTAAGTACTGTTAAACTGGGTTGCCGCTGCTTCAGTGGAGACGGGGGTAGGTTAGATGGTGGGGGGAGCGCCACGTAATTTGTAAGTTTAACTAGTACTTTTAGAAAAAGATCATAAACATAATTACGAAAAGTCTAGTGATATGTGCTTGCCTAAAAATCGTAAATAGTAAATAAATAACTTCAAACTAGGTTTTTATCAGATTCTAAATATATTCAAGGAGGAGGGTGCTAATTATAATAATTATTATACTATTATAGAAATGTTTCATACGTATTCAAAAGTTTATACTTTATATTGGGCAGTTTATATTGCTAATTACACAGTATTAAAAATGATATATCCAAATACCTAGTTCTTTTCCAGACTAAATAGGCCTTTAGACTTTAAACGCAACTAAATATAGTGTTCCGCACCGTTATAGCTATAATGGGGGGGGGGGGGGTTTTGCGATATATACGATATTAAAAGAAAATAAATCGGCGTACAATTGAACTTTGTAACTATAAAAAAAAATATAGGATCGATTTAAAACAACAACAGTATTTAATAAAATTTAAAATCAGATCAATATAAAAACTTGCTTGTATCCTCAGCGTTCAGCTTCCTAGTTTCATAGGTACATCTAGGCAGTTCCTCTAGGATCTAGGGTGGTACTCAAATACTGGATGGTACTTTGGCTGTTAGAATTAGGCGTATACTATAGAATGTAGCTTCCACAAATAGCTAACCATAAAAGTGTATAGCTAAAGTAGCTATTTGTTTAAAGGCTTCTTTTCCCAAAATATTAGATTATAGTCACTTTCTTGGGTTAAGGGAAAAATAAAATTCTAAATTATTTCAGCTGACCGGTTTCGCATATAAATATATTTATGCTTCTTCAGAGCTCTACAAAGAAAAAATATATAGTTAGCTCTTTTTCGTACAAAATTTCCAACATTTTTAAAGGTTGCAACAAAAAAATTGATTTTAAAACCTCAAACACCTTAAGTCACAATCTAGTCAACACAAAAAATCCCACACCCTTAATTAAAAAATCTGGTATATATAAATTATCTTGCCATATCTGCGGAAAATTTTATTTGGGGAAAACCTCTAGATGTCTGGAAATTCGCTGTAAAGAACACTTAACTGGAAAATCTGTCTTTGGCCATCATCTTAGATACAATAATCATACTTTTGATATTACTAATGATAGTGAAATTGTTCATTTTCTAACATGTCATAAATATGACCTTAAAATGTCTTTATTAGAAGACTTAGAAATATATCTAGCTATTAAAAATAATAAAGAGTTATGTCTAAATAATCAAACCGAATTAAACCAAAAATTTAAACCTATTTTCAAAAATATAATTTAAAAATTTCAAACTTTGCCGCAATTTTCTGGTGTTTTAATTTGTAATGTTTTAGTTCCATAAATTTTAATTGTCATGTCAAAACTTTTTATTTATTTATCTGTTATTTTAATATGTACTACCGTTTAACTGTTATGGCCCCATATTTTTAAATTACCTCTCGTTTTATTGTAATAAGCTCTGACGAGTAAGCACCCCTTCTTAATTTTATTTATTCATAAACTTAACCTTACTTTATAACCCCTCTAATTCTTGTCTTACTTTTCAGAGCTAAGCCCTGATGATGATCTTTTGATCGAAAGCGCTAGGCCAATTTTAAATATATATGCTGAAGTACAAAATCGTTCTACTTTAAATTTTTTTTTTAAAACAGCATACAAGTCAAAAACAATAATTATTTAATACAAACATTACAATAGCAAACAAAACCAGAAATGACAATTAAATAGTGTCCGGTCAATTTATTTATTTCTACAACCGCTGTCTAGTTAGACACAAAGTATTTGGAAAATTTAAGGTTAACCAATAAAATTTAGGTAAATAAACAAGTTAAAAACACTTACCGCTGATACATGTAATTTACAAACTAAATAATTTACGTCATTGTTAATAAAAACTAATTTAAAGAGTACTATGATAAATTAATTACACACAATACAGAACCATACATTTTGTTTAAAAAGGTTACCTTAGATATAGCTTTTTAAACAAAATGTATGGTTCTGTATTGTGTGTAATTAATTGATCATAATACTCTTTAAATTAGTTTTTATTAACAATGACGTAAATTATTTAGTTTGTAAATTACATGTATCAGCGGTAAGTGTTTTTAACTTGTTTGTTTACCTAAATTTTATTGGTTAACCTTAAGTTTTCCAAATACTTTGTGTCTAACTAGACAGCGGTTGTAGAAATAAATAAATTGACCGGACACTATTTAATTGTCATTTCTGGTTTTGTTTGCTATTGTTTGTATTAACTATATATTTTTTCTTTGTAGAGCTCTGAAGAAGCATAAATATATTTATATGCGAAACCGGTCAGCTGAAATAATTTAGAATTTTATTTTTCCCTTAACCCAAGAAAGTGACTATAATCTAAAGTAGCTATGTACAAAAATAGCTATGTACGAAAAGTAGCTATATCCAAAAATAAGCCTATACAAAAAAAAAACCCTGGCAAAAATAAAGAAAAATAGTTTAAGAACAGGTTCAAAAGATTACAGTTTAAGCTTACCTTATATTTAAGGGTTTTTCTTTAATTTAGTGACCGTTGGCGTGGTCCAAAAAAATGAAGTTTCCAGTCGATTGTTTTAATCCCAAAATTGGAAATATTCATAAACTATCAAGCATTACACAATTTTTATGAATATTATATGATTGCACTACAATTAATATCCCTTTCGGATGATATCACAAATCAGTAAAAATTCTAGTGAATCCAATCAAACTGAAAACTATATTCGCAATGGCGAAAAAATGACTTGCCACCAGCGATTAAAAGTAACGCAAAAAACTGTAACTGACCTGCGTATTTCCAAATTCGAACGTCCAAAACTAAAACAAGGATGGTTTGGGAAAAGGTAAAATCGATATTTTAAGCATTTATCCATCTAATGGAGCTCTCTACAACTAGAATTCTGAAACAAAAGACGTCTACCCTATCTCTATCTCATTTGTGCTACACTTTCCAGCCAACCAAATAAATACTGTATTTGTTTTTCATACAACAAATACAGTATTTATTTGGTTGGCCGGAAAGTGTAGCAGTGAGAGGCACGTAGCTAATGTGAATCTGTAGAATAAGATAATTCTACTAAAATTTAGATGGCGCCAGTAATTTCTTTAGTAATGCACTTTTCGCCCGGCCAAGTAAATATTGTATTTGTTCAACAAAGAACAAATACAGCATTTGTTTGGTTGGGTGGAAGTGGGAGTGTATGTATGTCTTCTATCCTTTTTGGGTAGAACTTTTGTCCCTGTCTAATCTAATGGGAGAATTCTCCATTATAAATCAACATATTTGCAGAACAATACTCATTTAAACTGATTGAGCCATGATAATAGATTCCAGATAAAAATATCATAGGCGGCTAAGTACGGGAATATTAACTAATACGGCCATAAAGACTAACGCGGTGACGTAGATATCGACGTAGTACCACAGCGCGCGGCCCGCAATGTTCATAGTACGACCTTAGCATAAATCACTGAGTACTACCTTGTACGATCTTGTAAATAATAACCCCAAAATTAGTAAAGTGAAATATACGCATATTTAAGTAAATAAATGAAATAAAGTGCTACAATCTCTATACATTATTACTAATAAGTAATTTAGCGTAGTGAAATATGTGTGTTATACTGTGATACTGAAAAATATGCCTGAAATAGTTACAATCATATTTCCCACAAATATACCTATAAATATTATAAACAAAATCAACTCTACGAGCAACAAAACAAATAGGAAACAATGGATATTGTTTATAATGTTTCGCTAGTTTTCAAAACCAGGTATTTATAGATTTTTATAGGCATAATAACAATATGTCCAAATAAAACTTTAAAAATATACTGCGCAACTGCATTTTCTAATTTTCTAGACATAAATTCAAATAAGGTGAAATTCACACGTAACAGATAGTATTCAAAAATAATGAAAAATAGTACTAATACTACTAATACACAAGTAGTACTTGCCAAGTCAAGTCATTAATGTTTTTTTTTTATTACTTAAATATATTTATATTTGCAAAGTATGTAACAGAAGTATCACAAATACTTAATATTATTTTATTTCTCTGTGTGTAAGTCCACAAGTCTAGAAATCTTCAGCTTAGGTTAATTTGTTTTAACATCTTTATAAGTTACCTTACCTCAAAATACATCAATTATGTATAAAGTGTGACACCCTAATAGCTAACTTTGTTCAAAGAATATTCCTAATTTTAAGAATTCTAAGAAAAGAAATAATATTTCTTAGAAACATCTTAAATTATTCTAGAATTATTGTGATATCAGGGTGTTAAAAACGTCTAAAAGATAGTTTCGAGGGGTTCAGAGCTAAAGTGAACCAAGTCCATAAAGACAATTTTTGGATCTACATTGATCAAGAGATAGTTCAAAGCACATTAGTAGGGGAAGTCGGGGTTAACTGGGCAGCTTTTTTTCAATTCGAGTTTTTAAAAAACCTGTAAACAATTTTCAAATATTTTCTATAGCAAAAGGTAGATTATTACTATAGTTAGAACATATTAATACTTCAGACAAATATTATTTATATAAAAAAAGTTATTAACGATAAAGCAGTTAACCCAGCTGGACCAGTTAACCCCATAGGCCAGGGTTAACTGGACCACTATTCAGGGTTAACTGGTCCACTAACAAAAATATATTGTATTGTAATTATTTTGAATAAAATCAAATGAAATTTAATTCTAACATAAAAATAGACAACATAATATGTTAAATATTAGATACATCTGAGGATTAATTGGTCTGGGGTTAACTGGACATGGCCCAATTAATCCCGAACTAATTAATATTGACATAAGTGATTTTGACCATGTCCAGTTAACCCCGAACCAGTTAACCCTGAGTGACACCACTAAATGAAATCATAAAATTTTAATACTAAATAATATATTAGAGGGCGGCAATTATGCAGAATAATTAGCAAAATATTCAGTATATTAGGTAAAATATTAGTCTAGATCCTCCTATTAATAGTAAAGTATTAATTAAAAAATAAAAGTTAAGGTAAATACCTACTTTTCATCGAAAAAAATTAACTTTCTTTACTACAACTTACACGTGGGCAACACGGTCCGCCATAATACTTTAAACAATACTACTAACTAAATATCACTAGAATTTGCACTAATGCGCCAATACTAATAAACAAACTTGATAAAATTCAGGTGAACCAGTTTCCCCTGACTTCCCCTACTGTAACGAAACAAGTCCATACCTCTGTATTTGGGCGGTAGATGGCACTAGTTCATTAATTAAGAACAAACTAGTTCATTAATTAAGAACAATCTAGTTCATTAATTAAGAACAAACAACTTTAAATGTCAATATCTAGAATAACGGTTTTATGGACTTGGTCCACTTTAGCTTTGAACCTCTCATATATTTCCAAGGAAGATTTCACATTTTCTTTTTCTTTTTACAGATAGCATAGTTATATAGGCCCAGTGCAAAAAATAGCGTAACTGGCAATGATTGTTCAATAAAATATCGTTGTGATTGTCTTTGGTAACTATTTAACCAACATTTTTTATTGACAATAGTACCTACATTTAATATAATTGACAAAAAAGCAATAGTATATTCAGAAATAGTAATTATATACCAAGGTTGAGAAGACATTTTTTATAGCCAAGCGTAGCAGCAAGGGTATTAAGAGTGAGAGGCTATAATAGTCTTCTCTACCGTAGTTTATATATTAGGTTTTTCACTACTAGCACTATTTAACTATTTTTATTTAAATAATAAAATAAATTATTAACAGAAATTATATTTCTTGAAATTTTCATAAATATCAAGTAGCCTTGATCAATGACATTTGCTCAAATAAATACTTTTTGACGTTTAAAAATTTAGTTTTTTTTTTAATTTTTCTAATATTTTGCTAATTATTGATTGTATTAATTGTTAATAATTGTAATTAGTTATATTTAACAAATAAAAAGTTATTTAAAGCTATTGTTTTGGGTTTAATTAGTAAAAATTGCACAAAGAACTCGAACATCTAAAGTGACAGAAATCAATTGTTTATAAAATTTACTCCTACTAGGAGAGAAAAAATTATTATCGCTATAGGTGAAGAAAATCGGTTTCACAGTCTGAAAACATGATAAATAATGGTATGTTGTAAAGCTAGTAGTGAAAAAAATATTTTAATTTTAATAGGTACCTAATGATTTTAGTCGCTTTACCTACTTTGATAAAACTTTTAGTCGCTTTTAGTACCAAAAAATTACGCAATAAAAAAAGTAGATGATCTAGCTAATTAAGAGTCTTGCAAGAAGAACTCTATTCGCTGATTAAAAGTTACTTTTTAGTCAAAACTTCCACGTTCTCGCACACTAAATTTAAATTTCTTGCTGCAAGTTCTTATTATAATATAATATATGAATATACCGGGTGTCCCACCAGGTTCTTGACAAGCTATATCTCCGTTATTTGAAAAGTTTTTATTCACGTATCCAAAAACACCCCTTGCTTACCCACCCCCTTAAAACCACCCCCAACTTTTGTTTTTCAAATAGCATCCTCCCATTTTTATCAAAGTATATGAAAGTACATTTCATTTTGAATTCAACCAAAAAACAAAAGTTGGGGTGGTTCTAAGAGGGTGGGTAAGTAAGGGGTAGTTTTGCATAAGTCAGCAAATTCTACTTTGACTCGCATTTACTTTTGTTTTTTTCGATTTTTTTTTAAACAACGGAGATATAGCCCGTTTAAAACCTGGTGGGACAATATTATTAATAAATAATAGTTGTTATTTGGTGCCCCTTTAAGAAATAAGATACTACTATAATACATGGTTGAATTAAGAATAACCTTACTTTCATATTCTTTGTTAAAAATGGGGGGGTGCTATTTGAAAAACATAAGTTGGGGGTGGCTAAGCAAGGGGCGGTTTTAAATACGTCAATATAAACTTCAATGGCTCCCATTTAACGTTGTTTTTTGCAAAAAATTCTATCTTTTAAATTAACGGAGATATAGCTTGTCAAGAACCTGGTGGGACACCCGGTATATATCCGTAATATGAACATAGATATTATTGTTTTTAAATTGAAGGATCGGATTTTAGTTCATTGCAGAGTTCATAAATAATGGAATACAGTAACCATAAAACCTCATCCAAATCATCCCAAACACAGTGAAAATACGATTTTATCATTCTTAAAGTCAATCGTCAAGGTTTTAGTACATTTTGAACAAAATTCCCTATAAAATTTCCCCTTGGATTGTAATTAGCAACGACGTACGTTTGGCCTTTCTTAGTTTTAGCTATTCCTATTCCCAAATCAGTACTAGATTTCCAAACAACTTGGGTAAAATGCAAACAAGCATGGATAACTTGTTCTCGGTTGTAGCTAGTGTATTTTTTACTTTCGTCGTACCACTCCTTGACCACGTCCCTTGCCGTTGGAGTATGGCTAAAATCTGAGGAGTAGACGCAGAAGATGTTTTCTCCATATGGGCTGTTGACGCGGTGTTGGAGACTTGCTGTTCGGGCACAAGTTTCTGCCCATTCTTGTGCATACGCACATAACTGAAAAAAGTTAAAATTAACTAAGAAAATAATAAAGAAGTAAGTTTTACTTTTATTTAGTCTTAGTTTTATAGTTTGACGCACGGATCTGTGGCTGAGGGAAATATGTTTGGAATGTGTGTGCAAGTGGAAGGCCCGATGTAGGCACGTACGCCTTATAACGCTTTTGACAAAAAGAAGAGAGCGCGAATGATTTCTCTCCCTTCCGTCGGAGACTTTTTCCTTCATGCAGAGAACTATACAATTTAGGAACTCCCTTTTAAACTGTAGAGTTGTGCGTAGAATTTAGGATATTGGCATTTTGTGGCATAGTTTAGTGATTCAAACAATTAGACAGGTTTACAAAAAAAAAAGTCAGGACTACTTGACCGGACCATGTTATTCCTAGGTATTTTGGCGCCCTGAATCAGATCCCGGGGTCAGTTTTGCCCCATCACGTCAGGAAAACGAGATTTCAAGGTCATTTGAGGTCAGAATGGTGATTTTTTGGGAGCAGCTCCGGGACAATATCTCAAGCGACCTGTTAACTTCACGGGTAATTGTGTAGGTCTTGAATACTTTCTGAACGTTGAGATCTGATATCTTAAGCCGTTCAAAAGTTAAAGGGGGGAGCCGGACTTTTGACACGCTGTGTATACAAATGTGAAGAAATACTAAAGGCTTTGTAAAGGGCTCAAGAAGATCTTTAATCTGATTCTGCTTCTGCACACACATTTGGCATATTACACGGAAAAAAAAATTATAGCTAGGAGCGCTATAACACACATACCAAGCAAATTATAATCGCTTATTATATAAATACAAGGCTTTCTCTTACAATTATGGCAGTCAGTGTAAAAATTTATATGAAATACTTTAATTGTTTAGTGAATAATAAAATATAACAAATAGTATGGCATTTATAGCTTAAATAGATTTAATTATTGTCCGTGCTAATAATTTTTATAATATAATAAAATTTCTGTAAATTTATAATAGTGCCTGTAACAAATATAATCGTGTCTGTAATATATATAATCGTTTCCAATTTATTTTTAACATTATTAGTTATTGTGTCCCTTATAATCTATAGCTTAAATCACTATAATTTGGCACTGTTACCAAATATCTTATAATGTATAGCGCAGAGCCCACTAATTTCTTTCCGTGTAGTAGGCATATTTTGGCGGGTATTGCGTTTTGAAATTCCAGATTTCAATTTTTAGGCCCACCCTAATGCTCACATTGCGGTACATGGCAAATAAGGTAAATAATATTTTAAATAAAAATTGAAAATTTAAATTTAAAATTTCAGTCTGATAAACAATTACATTTTGAACCGTACACAGACTAAAAATTACCTCTTCGCTTAGTTTTAAATCTGGTACGTTGTGTTTTCTACGATACTCATTATGGACTTTCAACGCATCCAAAGCAAATTGAGTAAATTTGGAAGAAGTGGACGAATAGTTCGATGTGACCATTGATGTAGTTGATTCGCTTTTTGGAACATAGTCGGTGGGCTTAATTGGTGGAACATTCTTAACATATTCTTGTGCATAATTTCCTGGAGGAGAATAGTTTGCTACTACGTAGATGCTGCCCTGTGCACTTTTGGCATATCCAACTCCTACAAACAATATACTTGAATAAATAAATTAAAAAAATAAAAATTATACATGGCGTCAATTTACAACCAAATTTATATTTTAATCATCATTCTAAGGTATCAAAAATTTAAAAAATAAGGCTCAGGAGTAAGTAGGTACTTAAAAGGACTTCCTGTATCGCTAAAGCTACGGTTTCCTCCAAAAGTCGCAGTCGCTGACGACTACGACCGGGAAGCCGCGATCGAGTCGTTGAGATATCTCCAATGAATTTTAAATGTCCCTGTTTTCCTAGCTGCTGCCGAGTCGTTACTACTAACTACCGGTCGCCGTTCGTTTGGTCGCCGGTCGCTTGACAGCTCCCGGAGCAGACGCACGACTTTTTTTCGTCACGAATTTGACGGTAAACAGGTGGTTTTGCGCTGTGACAAGTATCTTTCACTGTTTCACTTAATAAGAATTGCTTGAAATCCCTTCAACTTTTACCCTTTTTTTTCTTCATGGTGTAATGTTGATAACTCAGAAACATTAACAGAACCGACTTTTTAGAGATTTTCATACTGATGGAAAGGCATAAACTCGCAAACGAAAAACAGTTGTTTATAAAATGGCCAGCTAACAGAATGGGGACTGGCGAGACCGAGGAAAACAGGTAGGGTTGTAACGACCTGGTCGCGGCTACCCCGTCGCAGCGACTGCAACTTTTGGAGGAAACCGAAGCTTAAGAAGATACAGAAATCTTGTCAAATAAGCAGAGCTTATTATGAATCTAAAGTAACTTAATTTTTCTAGTAAATGCAGCAATTAACAAAAAAAAAAAAAAAACTAGGGATACATATGTTCTTTTAAAAACTCAAAAATTTAAACTATTGACCTTCTTTATGAGGCTCCTTAACATGAAGCAGGGCTAGATATAATTTTGAATGAAGCTGAAGTTTGCAACGTTTTTTTTGCATCGAAGATTCAAATAGTATATTAAAGCACTTATTCCATAACACGTTTTTAGCGCACTAGTACTTTAGAAAACTCGCCGCAAGCGGCTTGTTTTCTAAACTTGTACTCGTGCGCTAAAGACGTATGTTATGAAACTAGTACTTTAATATAGGATTTGAATTTTCGTTGCAAAAAAACTTTGCAAACTTCAGCTTCATAATTTTGAAAACTTGTCAAAGATTTTGATGATTTTACTGTTACCTATAATTTAGTGCCTTTGTTCTGAGACAAAAAGTATGTAGGTTTTACATTTAAAATGCCTCAGAATTCAAACACAAAATTTTAACATACATCCTGTTCCAGAACTCGCGTACAGAAATTTGAGGGTATATTAAAAACCCTCTGAAAAATATGAAAAAAATGTCAAAAAAATCCATCTTCAGTCAATTCAAAAATAAGAACGCTTCAAGTGGACCAATACTGTTGCTGACTTTAAATTACCTTTAAAAATTGAAGTTGACATTTTTGACATTTTTTTCATATTTTCCAGAGGGTTTTTAATATACCCTCAAATTTCTGTAAGCGAGTTCTGGAACAAGCTGTATCTGCTATGGGATGCCATCCCAAGAAAAAATCTGGATAAAATTGAAGATGTCGAATATAACACTTAATGGATACATACCCAATTTTTTGCTGCTTTTCCAAACAACTTGTGTAAAATGGCCAGACTTTAAATCACTCGGTTCTCTTCCAAAACGATGAAACTTTATTTCTTCATACCATGAATCTACTGGATTGTGTCCATTAATACTAAACTCTGGATCTGAGGAATACATGCAATATATATTTTCTCCATGTATATTTCGAGGTCGATGTTCCAAGGTGTTCTTCGATGCTAAATGGTAGGCCCATTCTTGAGATACTTTGCAAATATCATCATCGAGCTCTAATAGTGGACAACCGTGCTTTTTGCGATAGTCGTTGTGGGCTTTTAGGAAGTCGTTTTTGAAATCCCCTATAAAAAGCAAAAATAGTAATAGTTATAGCATATACAGAGCGGTCCAAATGTCACCCCCCCCCCCTCTTAACTTTTGAACCAGTTGAGATATCGACTTCAAATTTGGAACTTTTAAATAAGACAACTTAAACTATCTTTTAGCATATATTTAATACTTTCAGCTCTTAAAATGTGGGCAGGGGGGCATGGGGGCACATTTTTTTAAATGGAAAGGGGGGTCGTGTAATACATCATTTTAAAGCTTATAAAATTCTCCATTTAACTCCATATTTTTAAATTAAAAAAAAAAATTGGGTTTAAAATGGGGTTGAAAATGAGTATTAATGTCAAAATTCCTCTAAAAAAAACAAATAATTTTTTAAAAATGCCTAATTTCATCATAAAAAAATGTTAGTTATACTTTTAAACTAATTTTAGATCACATAAATAAAAATATATATAAAAAAACTTAAAAAATGTTTTACCACAAAAAATTAAAAAATCAAAACCTTAAAAAACATTTTTAAAAAATTTAAAAATATTAGTTTAAATAGAGAATTTTATAAGCTTTTAAATAATGTATCACACGACCCCCCTTTCTATTTAAAAAAATATCCCCCATGCCCCCCTGTCCACATTTTAAGATCTGAAAATATCAAATATATGCTAAAAGATAGTATAAGTTGTCTTATTTAAGAGTTCTAAATTCTAAAAAAGTCGATATCTCAACTCGTTCAAAAGTTAAAAGGGGGGGGTGACTTTTGGACCGCACTGTATAATATCATAATATTATTAATTAATAATATTCTCATATTAATATGAGAAAAGTATAAGTTCTTTGAGTTTTAATTTTATAAAAAAAAATACACTTCCTAGTAAAAAAGCTTTCCCATTTTTCGACCTACATGCGTGAGATGTATTTTTTATTTTCGGATTTACTTTCAACCTCTAAAACCCTAATATATCAATTTTTACGAAAATTATCCCCCGCCCCCGTGCGCCCCTCAAGGGGTGTATTTAAAATTGTTTTATTCTAAGATTCAGTTTTTAACAACCTCAAAAACCCCTATATACCAATTTTCACGAAAATCACCACCCACCCTAGCATTTTTATTATCAGATTCAATTTCAGCAACCTCAGAAGCCTCATTATACAAATTTTCACAAAAATCACCCCCCGGAGGTGGTTAGAATTTTTTTATTATCAGATTCAATTTCAGCAACCTCAAAATCCCCTACAATTTTCAATTTTTTGTAAAAAATATTGTATTTTTCCTCCCTTGTCCCACCCCAATGTTCATCAAAAACAATTTCGAGAGAAAACTTTTGGTAAAATACCTGTATGCCAAATGTCAAGTCTCTAGCTTAAAGCGTTCTTAAGTTATCGGGCCCACAAGATTTTCCGGACAGACCGATCGAACGATCAACCGATCAACCGACCGACCGACATTATTTCTGCTCGAAATTGATTAGTATAATCCCCTAAATAAATAAATAAATAAATAAATAAATAAATAAACTAAATAAACATCTTAACATCATGGGAAAGCCAGTCGACCCTATCTGTAGAGGATGCTACATGGAAGAGGAAACAATGGAACATGTGTTATGTCACTGTCCAGCTTTAGCCTTAATAAGAGGGTCCATGCTAGACGAGTACTGGCTCGACATGGCCGGTATAAGCAGCATCACTCCCAGACATCTTCTTAGATATATTCAAAGAATTGGATGGCTGAGAGGCTAAATTGCTGCGACCAAAGGAAGGTAGTACAATGGGCCCAGCTAAGTGGCCTAAGTGCGTGTAGATAGCTACCCTCCAGCCTAATAACCATAACCAAAACCATAAATAAAATAAAACATATAACCCATACATACCTTCAGTTCCACTACTTTTGCTAATTCCATTACTATTATTGGGACTAGATTTTTCAGTAACTGGTTCAGTGAGAGATAGGTCTATTTCAAAATCTGATTGATCTTTTCCTAGTAAAGGTTTTAGAGGTGGAACATTATCAATATAATCACCGACAAAATTTCCTGCTGGTGAGTAATTTGCAACTACGTAAATGCTTCCTTTGTGATTTTTGGCCACTCCAACGCCTAAAAAATATAAATAAAAATAAATAACTTTTTGGGGCTTCTCTAAATCATTTGCAGATAGGCATATTGTATTAATGATAAAAGCAACATTTTTTATAATTTTTTTTTGCTTTATGACCTTATAACATGGCTTACGATTATTTTAAGAACAAATTTAAAAAAATCTGTACACCACTTTTTGATAAAAAGGATTTTCATTTGTATTATTAAAAAAAAAACAAAATATTAAATTTTCTTTAACTTACTAAAATTTAATGTAGTTTATTGAATAGTAACTTAACAAAAAATTAAAAGTTAATAAAATATTAATTAAAATAAAAAAATAAATAAAATAAAAAAAAATAATACTTATAAGTTTGGAAGGTGATTTTTTATGAAATTTTATTCAAAATCCTTTCCCTAGGAACCTACAGTCCTTTGAAAGGGATTTTTTTGCATATTTTACATTCACTAACTGGAGATACCGTTGGACTAAAAAAAATGGAAATTAGGATGTAGTTTAAAACCAATAATGATTAATTGATCGTAGGCGTAGAAATCGGGTGCTTTTAAATATTGATTAAAAAAGGACACCCCTACTTTTATTTTTTATTAACCTCTTCAGGGACATAGGCACATATGTGTACGTTTAAAAATAAACCACAGAACACCCACCACACCCACAAATAAACTCCGAAAAATAAAAATCACCAAATTCCTTATTGCTCAGTGGCTAGAGCTGTTGCCATTTGCTTTGTTTCCAACCACAAGCGACATCCAATGGCCAAGATTAGCATATCTTCAGTTGTTTACTTGTTTTGACGATAAAAAGCATTTTTAACTTTTGCTAGTAAATTAATTTAAACAAAAAATTCGTCCCTCTTCAGGACCTCTTGGTTAAATTAAATAAATTTTACCATGGAATCTTAACATTACACTCAAATCTTATTCCCATTTTAACAAGCAGAAAACGAAAGAAAATACTACACTGAAAACTCGTTACCGTACTAGATACTAAACGTTTTTGCCCATTTGGAACCCCAGGCAACATTTCTTAATAAATACAAGTTGTTACAGTAAAACATAACAGAACGACGTTATTTTTTACTGTAACGACTTGTAATTAATAACAAATGTTGCCTGGGGTTCCAAATAGGCAAAAACGTTTAGTATCTACTACGGTAACAAGTTCTCAGTGTAGCAGAGTTAAATTAGAGTTTAATTATAATTCAATCACAAACTAGATGATGTCAAAACATCGGCACTATTGTACACTAGAGCCATCTAGTTTGCAAATTTCAAACTAGGTGTTTTGTTTGATTTTAAATTCTGTATCTTTAAAACATGTTATTCTAGCAAAAAACTGTATATAACATTTTTTATAGGGCTTAAAAAGATCTTTTATTTAAAATATAATTTTTTGAAATCGAGTTATAAATATGTTCTCACATATTTATAAATATGCTAAAAGAACCTTTTACTGCTTTTAACGCCAATATCTCGAAAACAATGCGTTTTAGGAAAACATTGTTTATAACATTTTTTGACCAATTTAAAATTATCTTTTATATAAGTGTTAAATTAACCAAATACAATAATAATTGCCTTAATTATAAACAAAAAACGCTAAAAATAGGAGTTTTACCCTATTTTTACCCCCTTACCCCCAGTCGTTTACCCCAAAATCTAATCAGCTCTTCAGAATACGATAAGAAACAATATGCAAAAAACCGCAAGTCGATATCTCATGTAGAAATGGAGTTAGAGAGTTTACACCTAGACAGACAGACAGACAGACGGACGCAAAATTTTTTTTACTGATTTCGACTCAGAATGGTCTAAAACGTCGAGAAATGTGAAAAAAAAGTGGTCAAAGATTTTGACTTTTCGGCGAATATTTCAATACTCTTAGTAGCACTAAGTGCCGATGTAAAAATAGAGTTTTTAATGAGGTCTTAAAATCGATTTTAAAAATTAGAATGAATTAATTAAAAATTTAACGAAAGTTACGTTGTAATAATTTTTAAAAAACAGTGAAAATTTGGTTTAACCTCTTCAGGGACATGGGCACATATGTGTACGTTTAAAAATAAACCCCGCAAAATTAAATTCACCGAATTCCGTATTGCTCAGTTGCTATAGCTGTTGCCATTTGCTTTGTTCCCAACCACAAGCGACATCCAATGGTCAAGATTCGCATATCTTCAGTTGTTTACTTGTTTTGACAATAAAAAGCATTTTTTAATTTTGCTACTAAATTAATTTAAACAAAAAAATCGTCCCTGAAGAGGTTAAATAGGAAGACCACACGCACAGTGGCAAAATTTAATCATAAAGCTGGTAAAAACCGAAAATAAGCTTTTTTTGCAAAACTTGCAAATGAGCGTTTTAGAGGTTGTCCATTTGAAAAGAAGTAATACATTTTCAAAAAATAAAATGGCGGATCCAATATGGTAGACTAAAATATTTTAAATTAGTTATAATTAGTTTTTTTTTTTTTCATAAAAATATTTGTTTATTTATGAAAAAAAAAACTAATTATAACTAATCATTTTTGTCCACCGTATTGAATCCGCCATTTTATTTATTGAAAATTTATTATTATTTATAAAATGGATGACCTCTTAAACGCTTGTTTACCAGTTTTGCAATAAAAAAGATTATTTTAGGTTTTTACCAGCTTAACGATAAAATTTTTTCACTGTGCGTGTGGCTTTGAAACAAATTAGGGATAATGGAAGTCTTTATTGTGTAATTTAAAATCTAAAAGTTATGTCATAAATCATTTTTGTTTAGCAATATTTTCATAAAAAACTTTTTCTGCAATCTTGCGGATTTTTGTTTGGCTTTGAATTCATAAAAAAAATCCAATGTGCGCTATACCTCAAGATATTGAGGGTCAATAAATGTTTTTATTGTCATATTTATTTTCAGCGCCCAAAAATACGTAGAAAAAATTAAGTCTGGTTTATAAAAAACTTTTGTGGTTCTGTGTAATCGTAAGGCATGTTAGAAACCAAAAAAAGTTAAATCTAAAAATTAAGAGTACTTTTGGGTTAATGTTAATTAAAGCTAGGCATGGCAAGCCAGCCCTTGCTTGCCTTTGATCTGTAATTTAAAAGCTTCTGAAACTAGACCAAAGAAATAAATCTTTTATTTATTTATTTATTTATTTATTTATTTATTTATTTATTTATTTATTTATTTATTTATTTATTTATTTATTTATTTATTTATTTATTTATTTATTTATTTATTTATTTATTTATTTATTTATTTATTTATTTATTTATTTATTTATTTATTTATTTACAAATCCTACAGATCCAATGGATCCAATTACAGGGTCTGGTAAAAAAAAAATAAATAAAATTTTTACATATGTACAAAAAAATTAATTAATGTTTAAATCTATGATAGTTTTGATATTTACGTTAAAAAAGTCAATTTCTTTATTAACGAAATTTCCCAGTTGGCACATTCTATATAGAGGTGACATTTTATATTGATTTGTCCTTGAAGAAGGAACATAAAATAGGTCTTCATTTCTAGTGGATAGAGGTACACGAAACGGTAATTTCTTCAGAAAATCGGAATTATCTTGCTGGCCATTCAGTAGTTTGTGCAAAAAAATCATTAGGCTATTACATCGACTTTGTTTTAAGGAAATAAATTTATATTTTGACAGAAGGGTAGTGTAATTTGCTCGATGATTGTAAGTTCCAGTCTGTTTGTAGTCAAGATATTTTAAAAATTTCTTTTGAACACTTTCAAGAAGGTCCATATCTATGTTATATAATGGACTCCACACTACCGAGCAGTATTCGAGTTTACTTTTTACCAATGTGTTATGTAAACTTATTACACATGATATATCGTTAAAATCTTTGGTATTCCTCACAATAAATCCGTACATTTGTAGACACGAGTTTACAACATTGGTTATGTGGCTCTTAAACGTAAGTTTATGATCGAATAACACACCCAAGTCTCTGACTTCAGACACTCTGCATAAGTTCTCACCGTCTATTTTATAACTGTACAAAAAAGGTTGCTTTGTTTTATGAACAGACATTACAGAACACTTTGATACATTTAAATTGAGTTTATTAAAGGTCAGCTAAAAATTAAAATTGACATATTTTATAGACCTACCTAAAAATTCACTAGTTTTCCAAATAACCTGCGTAAAGTGGCCAGATTTTAAACTATTGGGCTCCTTTCCAAATGGATGATACTGTATTTCCTCATACCATCTCTCCACTGGTTCTTTACCATTAATGCTAAAATGCGGATCAGTCGAATATACACTAAAAATGTTCTCTCCATAATTACTTTCTGGCCTGTGTTGTAACTTATTAGAATCAGCTAAATGCTTTGCCCACTCCTCGCTATATTTGCACAATTTTTTGTCTAATTTTAAAGGTCGGACTCCATGTAAAGCCCTATAATCGTTGTGCGCTTTCAAAAAGTCTTCCTCAAAATTACCTTCAGTGCCCTTTTTCGGATCTTTCGTGGAATGTTTTTTACTCAAAATCAGTTTGGACATTTTATTTAAAACACCTTCGTGGTTATTATTTGAGTTAGAAAATCCTCCAACTGGAGGAACGTTTTCTGCAAAACTTCCACAAATGTTTCCTGGAGGATAATAGTTTGCACATACGATCAATCTCCCTCCTTCTTTGACAAATGCTACCCCTACTTCTTTAGATTCTCTCCAAATTACTTGAGTAAAATGTCCAGAAGCCAAACTTGAAGGTTCTATTCCAAAAGTATGAACTTTTATTTCTTCATACCAACTATCCACTGGATCTCTTCCAGAAAAAGTAAAATTTGGATTAGAGGATTGCATACAGTACAAATTTTCTCCATATTCGTGATTTGTACTGTGTTGAAGATCACGTCTAGCTATTAGTCTTTGCGCCCAACTTTTGCTTACTTTGCTGATTTCTTTGTTTAGTTTTAGTGGTGGAACGCCATGTTTTTTTCGGTATTCATTATGGGCTTTAAGAAATTCTTGTTCTAAGTCCATTATAGGGCTTTTTCTCTAAAAAAAAAGGAAACATGTAATACGCAAAAAAATGCTTTATTTTTGATAGTACATTCTAAATTTATTCTGGGACATTCTTTGTAATATAATATAATATTATATATACAGTGTATATATACAGTGCGGTCCAAAAGTCAACCCCCCCCTTTTAACTTTTGAACGAGTTGAGATATCGACTTCAAATTTGGAACTTTTAAATAAGACAACTTAAACTATCTTTTAGCATATATTTAATACTTTCAGCTCTTAAAATGTGGGCAGGGGGGCACATTTTTTTTAAATAGAAAGGGGAGTCGTGTAATACATCATTTTAAAGCTTATAAAATTTTCCATTTAACTCCATATTTTTAAATAAAAAAAAAAAAAATTGGGTATAAAATGGGGTTGAAAATGGGTATTAATGTCAAAATACCTCTAAAAAAAACAAATAATTTTTTAAAAATACCTAATTTCATCATAAAAAAAAGTTAATTATACTTTTAAACTAATTTTAGTTAATATAAATAAAAATTTATAAAAAAAAACTTAAATAATCAAATGCTTTAGCACAAAAAATTAAAAAATCAAAACCTTAAAAAACATTTTTAAAAAATTTAAAAATGTTAGTTTAAATAGAGAATTTTATAAGCTTTAAAATTATGTATCACACGACCCCCCTTTCCATTTAAAAAAATGTCCCCCCATGCCCCCCTGCCCACATTTTAAGAGCTGAAAATATCAAATATATGCTAAAAGATAGTTTAAGTTGTCTTATTTAAGAGTTCTAAATTTAAAGTCGATATCTCAAATCGTTTAAAAGTTAAAAGGGGGGGTGACTTTTGGACCGCACTGTATACATATTATGTATGTAACATTGAGGAATTCAGAACTCATTTGAATAGAATCGTTTGGGATGAGTTATTTTCACTAACTATTAACGAAGGTTTTAACTGGTTTGTAGAAACTGTAGGTTGGTGTTTTGATGTTTCCTGTCCTAAAGATTTCAAACGTATAAAAGTTATTAAGTATGATAAGGGTTGGTTAGGTGCAGAACTTATAGAGGAAGGTAATCAGTTAAAATTTAAATTTGAACTTTTAAAGAGCAATTTAATATCCTCTCATGACTACAAAAGTGCAAAAAATATTTATAGGATAAAAATACGTAACGCAAAAAAAGCCTACAACTCACAAAAAATAATAAATAGCACAAACAAAACCAAAACGACATGGAATTTGATAAATAAAAAACTTGGTCGAAATAAAGTCAAAAGCCATATTCTAAAAATTGAAAACGATTCCGAAGTTTTTGAAAATGAAAATGATATTGCTAACTTGTTTGGATCACACTTTTCTAGTATTGCTGATGCTACTATCTCAAATCACTTCGGACAGAACATATCATTACCATGTACTTCTTTAGAATATTCTCCTAATATTGCATTTCGGTCTGATCCAATAAGAGAATCTGAAGTATTAGATGTGTTAAGCTCATTTAAAAACAAATCATCATGCGGATCCGATGAACTATCGACTTTTACAATCCTTAAGATTATAGATTTAGTTATTAAACCATTTACGTACTTAGTAAATCAGTCTCTCATACAAGGTCAATTTCCAACAATATATAAGACAGCTTTAGTAATGCCTTTGCATAAAAAGGGAAATAAATTAAACATCGACAATTACAGGCAGATTTCCTTACTTAATACTTTCTCAAAAGTAATGGAAAAAATAGTTTTTAAGTCTATTATAGAATACGTTGAACAAAATAAATTGTTATCTGTGTATCAACATGGATTTAGAAATGGAAGGTCCACAGAAACTGCATCCTGCCAGTTACTTAATTTTGCTTATTCTGAACTCGATTTAAATAAATTTGTTGTATGTTTTCAATTCGACCTTATCAAAGCTTTTGATACCGTACGACCAGATTTCCTGAAAGTAAAAGTTGATAATTTTAAAATTCCGGATAATATTTCTAGGTGGTTATATACCTATATGAAAAACCGAATGCTTATTATTAATTTAAATCATAAGTTTAAATCCAAAAAGTTTTTTTCAAAGTTGGGTGTACCTCAGGGTTCTGTTTTAGGCCCACTATTGTTTTTAATCTACATTAATGACTTACCAAAACATATTACACGTGCCTTAACAATAATGTTCGCAGATGATACCACCATTTTGATATCCTCTCTTTACACTAATGAACTTTACACTCTTATAATGAATTTAATAAACGATTTTAATGCTTGGTGCCAGAGGAATAGATTGGTTTTAAAAAAGTCAAAAACACTAGCAATTAATTTTTATATCAGAAAAAAAATTTTGTTATTCCAGATGTCACATTTAGTTCTTCCATTAAATTTTTAGGTACCCTTTTTGATGCTAGTTTATCATGGAATTTGCACATTGATTCTATCTGCAAGAAATTAAGTAGTGCATACTTTGGAATATTAAAAATGAAAGGTGATCTAAATGAGTCAGGTATTTTAAGTATGTATTATTCTCTTGCTTACACGCATATATCTTACAATATTATATGTTGGGGTTGCAGTTCATATATAAATAGGATTTTTATAGCACAAAAACGCCTTATTCGCCTTATATTTAATATGGGATTTAGGGACTCATGTAGGCAGATATTTAAAGAAAAACAAATTTTAACGGTCTCTTGCATTTATATCCTGCGCTGTATCCTGTTTGTTAAAAATAATATGGATCAATTTATTTCTAATTCGGATACTCATTCATACAATACTACTCGCAGATATGACTTACAAATCCCGCGTCACTCAAAGGCTTTTTATGAAAATTCTCCACTATATTGTTGTACCGTATTTTATAACAAATTACCCTCTTCCATTAAAAAAATTGTTAACTATAATAGATTTAAACAAGAAGTTAAAAAATATCTAAATTATTAAAATTTTAATATGCTTTTAAATGTAACATTTGTAACATGTAATTCTTTTTATACAATTGTGATAAGTTTTATATTTGTAGTACATATAAGTATAACGTTGTGTATGTGTATGTTAGTCTAAAATAATATTTGTATTTTTTAAATATCTATATGTTGACTTACCAAATGTACTTTATGTATCAAATTGGTCAATAAATACTATTACTATTACTATGTATATTAACTTATAAATTCAAACATCTTTTACTCTGAGATATTTATAATAATAACAATATTTATTGCATAGAAAGTAGTTACATAATATACACAATGGTAATCATTTTCAAATAAATGCTAAAAGCACAGAAATGTAATAAAACATTTGAGCGTGCCTTAACTATGGCATTAAAAGTATTTAAACATTTACCAAATGTCCTCCTTAATAATTATTTTTTAGAAACAAAATTACACGAGCAATAATTGTAATTTATAATAATTTATAGTATTATTAATTTGAGCCATTTCGCCTCAATGATTATTTATATCGATAAAAAATCTAAAACAGAAAATAAAATTAAAATATTCTTATCAGGCGCACCTATTTCTAGATGCGCTGGTAAGGTATTGCGTTTAAAATAATACTTATCAGCTATATCTTCTTTACCTACAAAATATTATTAGTCAATACCAAAGTTTAAAAATTTTGCCTAAATAAAGAATTTTTAATAAAATTCTTGATAAATCGTTAAAATAATTAAAAAAGAACGAAAAACTGAATAAAAGTTAACTTCTAACGTTTCGGGATCTAATCTGATCCCGTTTTCAAAGAAAATTATTGGTTTTTGAAAGAGTTTGTGCAATATTTGGTTTTATCAATCAAATTATGACAAATGTCAAAATTTGTCATTTCGAGGTAATTGAAACAAAGACACCCGTAACAATAAAAAGGTGTATAGAAATTAATTTGGAAAAAGCTTTTTTATTGAAAACGTGTAGAGAAGTTAATTTGATAAAAACTTTTTTATTGAAAAGAGGGCAAAGTTAAGTTACCGCGAAATACTTCATCATTAAGTATTGGTGTTCAAATATTAGATAAAGATGAAGAGTATTCGCTAATACAGTTATCTCTGCACAATTTTATGAAAATTGATTCTTTTAGCTTTCGTATTTCTGTGATAGGCTCTTTGGTTAAAATTTTTTTATTATCAAATAAAAATTTTTATTAAATTTTTTTTATTTAGGCATCATTTTTAAACTTTGGTAAGCTATTGACTAATAATATTTTTTAGGTAAAGAAGATATAGCAGATAAGTATTATTTTAAACGCAATACCTTACCAGTGCATCTAGAAATAGGTGCGCCTGATAAGAACATTTTTATTTTATTTTCTGTTTTAGATTTTTTATCGATATAAATAATCATTGAGGCGAACTGGCCTCAAATTAATAATACTATAAATATATATACGCCTCAAATAAATTATAAATTCTAATTATAATAGTTTATAGTAGGGCACTATAAAAAGTATATATTTTAAGCATTTTTTTAAAGTTTAGATTTTACAAGTACTTTTATTTTTTTATTATTGACACGCGTAACTATTTTAACACAATTAATCTTATTATTAAACTTATTATTATTATTTTTATCCCTAGTGAAAACAAATATTAGTAAATTTTTATTGATTTTAGGATCAAAATTATCGATTTTTTTTAATTTGTAAATATTTTGGTAAAAACTAGATAAATAGTGTAATTGTTATCATTTTATGATAAGTTAATAAACAGTAAATAAAATTTCTCTAACATTCTTTCTGACGAATAATAACTACTAATTCGAGATAATTTGTAATAGTGGGTATTAGTATTGTATATAAAACTTTATAATAATAGTTATTTATGATACTAGTGGGTAAAGTAAGATATTGCCCATGAGAAAATTAATCTGCGAGGCGTCAGCCAAGCAGGTTAATTTTCGAGAGGGCAATATCGGTTTACCCATGAAAGAAAGAAACAAAGAAAGAAAGAAAGAAAGAAAGAAAGAAAGAAAGAAAGAAAGAAAGAAAGAAAGAAAGAAAGAAAGAAAGAAAGAAAGAAAGAAAGAAAGAAAGAAATAATTTATTGTGTTACAAAGGGTTTACACTCGTCAATGTACAGTACAATTAAAAAAAACATAGAATACAAGTAATAATATCATCCATTTTGTAAAATTTGTTTTTTATTAGAAATGTTTTGATTACATTTTTAAATGTTTTGATTGACAAGGATTTCACCTTGGTAGGGAGGCAATTGAATGCTTTAGGTCCATAGTAATTAATGCCATTTCTTCAACGATCTAGTCTTATGAAATCAATATTTATGTTGTTTTGATTACGAGTATTATAATAATTTTCATGTTTATTATAGAATATTGTTTTTAACATAAGTTAGGCATTCCAGAATATACATGCAGGGTAGGGTAAGTATATTTGCTTCGCTGAAAGCGTGCGCACAGTCAGCTCTGTACTCTAATTTAAATAATACTCTTAGAGCCCTTCTTTGAAGCCCAAACAGTCTGTCTGCTGAAGATTCGTGCCCCCATACTAATAAAGAATATTGGAGTCTGCTGTGTATTGTTGCGAAATATACGGTTTTTGCTACCTCAAAAGATACAGTACCAGAAAGGCATCGCAGGGCATATACATACTTTGAAATAGCTGAGGCTACATAATCTATATGTCTATGCCACACAAGGCCGCTGTCTATATGGACGCCCAGAAATTTTACTGATTCTGGATTGACAGAATCACCCAGATGTCTAAGTGTAAATATAATGTTTTCTGTTTTTGTATCATTCAAGCTTAACCTATTCGTTTGGAAGAAAGAAAGAAAGAAAGAAAGAAAGAAAGAAAGAAAGAAAGAAAGAAAGAAAGAAAGAAAGAAAGAAAGAAAGAAAGAAAGAAAGAAAGAAAGAAAGAAAGAAAGAAAGAAAGAAAGAAAGAAAGAAAGAAAGAAAGAAAGAAAGAAATAATTTATTGTGTTACAAAGGGTTTACACTCGTCAATGTACAGTACAATTAAAAAAAACATAGAATACATATAAGTAATAATATCAACCATTTTGTAAAATTTGTTTTTTATTAGAAATGTTTTGATTACATTTTTAAATGTTTTGATTGACAAGGATTTCACCTTGGTAGGGAGGCAATTGAATGCTTTAGGTCCATAGTAATTAATGCCATTTCTTGAACGATCTAGTCTTATGAAATCAATATTTATGTTGTTTCGATTACGAGTATTATAATAATTTTCATGTTTATTATAGAATATTGTTTTTAACATAAGTTAGGCATTCCAGAATATACATGCAGGGTAGGGTAAGTATATTTGCTTCGCTGAAAGCGTGCGCACAGTCAGCTCTGTACTCTAATTTAAATAATACTCTTAGAGCCCTTCTTTGAAGCCCAAACAGTCTGTCTGCTGAAGATTCGTGCCCCCATACTAATAAAGAATATTGGAGTCTGCTGTGTATTGTTGCGAAATATACGGTTTTTGCTACCTCAAAAGATAGTACCAGAAAGGCATCGCAGGGCATATACATACTTTGAAATAGCTGAGGCTACATAATCTATATGTCTATGCCACACAAGGCCGCTGTCTATATGGACGCCCAGAAATTTTACTGATTCTGGATTGACAGAATCACCCAGATGTCTAAGTGTAAATATAATGTTTTCTGTTTTTGTATCATTCAAGCTTAACCTATTCGATGAGAACCACTCTAGGGCATGCGTCTGCGTCTGATTCATACTACTTTTCAAATTATCTATGTTTTTGTTTTTCTTTAAAATCGTTGTGTCTTCTGCAAATAAGACGAAATCAGCATCAGGGTCAGCATTTATTATGTCATTTATATAAGCGAGAAAGAGTACAGGGCCAAGGACGGATCCCTGCGGTACCCCGATGCTGACCTCTTCTACTTGAGAAGACTTGTTATTTATTATAACAATTTGTTTTCGGTTTTTAAGATAGGATAACATAAGGTCAATAGCTTCTTGTGAAAATCCGTATTTTTTTAGTTTCTCAATTAGTATATTTGGGTGCCATACAGGGTTTTATCCAATAAATAGCTTAGGAATTCATATTTTTATTAAAAATTTTAATGACATTCAATAAAGTAAAAGCCACGCGGGGGTTATTATTGAGTTTATCTATTTAAAATAAAGTTGGTAATTGTCTTATTATCTGTATGTATTGGATAAAATATTTTTTTTATTGTTTTATTGTAAAAACTTTACACACTAAAAAAAGATTTGGTTTGGATTAATAGTTAAATAAGGAACAACTATTCTTCTGGTTTCTGGAACCAGAAATCTGGTAAGGTCAACAAGAAAAATTGTGCTTACCAGATCCTTGAAATCAAAATTTTGTTCCTGGTAACTACATCAAGTATTTCTGTTGTCTTTAGCGGATTTCTGGTTGTAGCAACCATAAAAATAGTTGTTCCTGTTTAACTAAATATTTAACCAGAAACCTGGTAAGGGAAACAATACAACTTGTTGTGGTTACCCAAAACTTAGATTTGAACAACGAACTAATAACTCTTCTCTCTAGAATAGGCATTTCATTTGTAAAAACTGATAAAAACGTAGCCAACATATACATTTGTCTGTCTTACTCGCACAGCTTTGTTTTAACAGAGACAACAATAACAGTTACTGGTAATTGTTATCGTTCAGGCCTGAATATACCTACGATTTGTTTACAAACAAACCGAGATGTCGGCGATACTTTATATTAACGGTATGCGTATTCTAGAGAGAGAGTTGTTAGTTCGTTGGATTTGAAGGATCTGGTAAGCACAAACATTTGTCTTTATGCTCTTTCTAGATTTCTGGTTGCCGAAACCAGAAAAATGGGTGTTTATATTGATTTGGTTGCCCCAGCCAGTTTTATATTTTGAGTGTCTTAATTTTTCCCAAGGGAAGTCTTTAGTTTGGACTTTTTAAAAATTTTAAAAGAAAATTATTGTTTCTGGAGATTTTATATACAAAAAAAAATGTTTTCCGCGAAAAAAAATTCTGTCGGTCTTTCGGGAAAACTTGTAACCACGTTAACTCAAAAAAGCTTTGAGCTAAAGACTTCAAATTAAAAAAAAACGATATCTAAAGTTCTAGGCTGTGTTTGTTTTTGGTAAAATTAGAACACTAGATTGGTAGGTCTGTTAGGGTAGGTAGGGATATTCTATGGTACTACCCACTGGGTAGTATAAGGGTTTTCACAGTGTTTTTGAGTAATGTAAACTACCTACCTACCCTAACAGACCTGCCTATCCAGTTCCCTAGGTAAAATTGAAGTGAAATAATGGGACCAACGGGAGTAACAATTTTATACTTTTTTCGAAAAAATTACCTTTTTTAAAAAATTTTATTTGAAAAAAAAATTAAAACATTCTTTGAAAAAAAAGTAATCTAGCATAGAGGAAACTATTCTTTTATCGGCAGCAGTATTTTTATGTTGAACCAAAATACGTCAAGAATAAACTTTTCTACAAAATGGGTAAATTACTTTCGAGTTAATGTTAATGTAGTATTTTTTTTAATCTCATTTATTTTTCCTTTTTTATAATGAGGTGAAATATCTCAAAAACGGATTTTTTTTCCTTGACGAATTTGAATTCAGCATGAATACATTGAAAAGGCGCCTTTTCTTGAAGCAATTTATAGGCAAGTTTGGTGCTATGCAAGTTTGCTGCCAGATATAGCATGAGGACAATTACACATTCATTTGCCTTTTCACGGAGCAAGTTGTACGCAAGTTTGACGCTATATATTGCAAGTTAAACAATGATGCCAACCAGACAATTTTGACGTGCATTTGTTGACAAAAACATAACATAGCAATGCTATTTTAAGGAAGCTTTTTAGTTAGACAGACCGGCCTTTTATTAATAATAATAATAATAATTAACATGTCCAGTTGCTACTATATTTGTAAAAAGAAATCGATTTAGTAACTTATTTCCAGGTTGGTACCACGAAAATAACTATAAATCTTGCATGAAAATCGTCGAAAAATAGAACTTGTTCTAATAATTTGATGGCTCGAAAATAGCATCAAATTTACCTGAAGGCATGCGCTGCGACTGAATCATTCTTGCAACAAAATTGCATAGCACCAAACTTGCGTACAAATTGCTCCGTGAAAGGGCGCCTTAAGAAAATGGCTGAAGCAACTTGCATAAGAGACACATTATAAACTTTATTTTTTGATCTTGTTTCACAAATAACTATTTTTATCCAAAACATACAGATAATGAGACAATTACCAGCATTATTTTAAATTGATAAACTCAATAATAACCCCCGCGTGGCTTTTACTTTATTGAGTGGATAATTATTTATTTTACACACTCAACTGTCACTTGTCGAATTATTTTCTTGTAAATGTCATTAAAATTTTTAATAAAAATATGAATTCCTAAGCTATTTATTGGATAAAACCTTGTATGGCACTTATGGGTAAACCGATATTGCCCTCTCGAAAATTAACCTGCTTGGCTGACGCCTCGCAGGTTAATTTTCTCATGAGCAATATCTTACTTTATCCACTAGTACCATAAATGACTATTACCTTTAACTCACTTTTTTGTTCGTTTTTCGTTTCAAATACCTACTGGAAATCAAATCTTAGACTATTATAAAATTTTTACGCTATCGGACTTTATTGATAAAATTTTAATTGGTCTCTAATTTGTCACACTGATATATCAGAAAAATTTAAAATTTTATCTCTTATTATACTAGTCATTTCCTTTACATTTTTTGTTGTATTTTTCACATTTGTTTCGTCTCAACCAAATTTTTCAAATTACTTTAGAAATAATAAATGGTTTAACGTTAGGACTCGTCCTAAATCCATTCTGGTAAATTTTGGATGGCGTTAAGCTATTGCTTTCCCATTTTGAAAATTTTCAAAATTTCGGAAAGCCTTGTATTCGTGCAAAAATTTTCAAATTTTTTCTTTGCGTATTTTTGCGTTTTATGACGTTTTATGTCGATATAAATCAATTTCAAGCAAAAAAAAAATTGTCGGTCGGTCAATCGGTCGGTCAGTCGATCGGTCTCTCCGAGAAATCTTGTGGGCATGATAACTTAAGAACGCTTTAAGTTGGAGACTTGAAATATGGCATACAGGTATGTTACCAAAAGTTCTCGCACGGGATTGTTTTTGGTGAACTGGCAAGGGGGGCAAACGGGCAAAAATACATTTTTTTTAGAAAAATTTGAAAATTGCTATATAGGGGTTTTTGATTTTGAGGTTGCTGAAATTGAATCTGATAATAAATTTTTTTTTACTCCGCCCCCAAGGGGGTGAGGGGGTGAATATTTTAAAATATTTTTAATATTTTCCTCAAAATTGGTATATAGGGGCTTTTGGGGTTGACAAATTTAAATCTGATAACTTTTTTCTAATTTCACCCCCTGAGGGGTGGGGGGTAGTTTTTGTGAAAACTGGTATATTGGGGTTTTTGAGGTTTCTGAAAGTGAATCTGATAATAAAAAAATTCTAAATCCACCCCTTGAGGGGTGGGGGGTAGTTTTAGTAAAAACTGGTGTATTGGGGATTTTGAGGTTGCTGAAAGTGAATCTGATAATAAAAATATTCTAAATCCACCCCCTGAGGGGCGATGGGTAGTTTTCGTGAAAATTGGTATATTGGGGTTTTTGAGGTTGTTGAAAGGTAATCTGATTATAACAAAATTCTAACTTCACCCCCAAAGGGGCAGAGGGTAGTTTTCGTGAAAATTGGTATACTAAGGTTTTTATGGTTGCTGAAAGTGGATCTGATAATAAAAAAATCCATTTTAAGCGCGGAGGTGAAAGATGGGAAAGCTCTTTTACTGGGCAGTGTATTTTAAATTATTTTAAAAATTTTAAATATCTCAATAGGTTACAATGGCAGACTTGATTAAAAAATGAGTTTTGTCAATTTTGATTTTAAATATCTTGGAAACAAATGAAAATAAAAAAAAATATTCTAAAAAATTGTTTAAAGAAATAAACTCTTTTGATATCCGTATTAAAAATTAAGCATACACTGAAAAAATATAAAAAACAAATGAAAATCTAATTTTCTTAGAAAACGCCCCAGGGATTTTTTATTTTGCTCCTAAAATAATCTGGGGATGCCCCCAAATCAATTTCTAAAAAGAACTAAGAGTGATTAAATTCCTAATTAAAAGTTAGTCCAAGCTCGTCGTGTATGTTAAGCTTATTTTCTAGTATTTATTATTTATTTATTTATTTATTTATTTATTTTTTAACGGGAAAACCCCAAAACATAAGAAGTACAAAATATGGTATAATTATAAATGTATAAGTATATAAATTTTTGATACAAATAATATCAAAAGTTAAGGTTATTTAAAGAAGTTTTAAAAGAATTTAAAGACAAATTAAAAAAATTTAACTAATTGTTATTGTTATTAGCCAACAGCATAGCTCTATCCAAAGGTGTATGAGATCCGTAGTTAGTTCTATGAAAGGGTATATTCAATGTTGGAGAACTTTGTCTAAGATTTCTTGTAGGGATATAGAACCGAATTTTATACAACATTTTTGGACAATTAAGTAAATTATTAATAAGTTTAAACAACATACATAAATCTGATTTAAGTCTTCTATGACAAAGTAATTCAACATTCAATGCTTCATACACATGAGAGTAATTATGATCATAGATTGGAATATTTAGTTTGTTAACACAAAATCGTAATAGTTTACGTTGAACAGACTCAATCTCATCTATACCAATATTGTACTGAGGAGACCAAATCACAGATGCAAATTCAAGACGAGATCTAACAAGAGAATTGTAGACTGTTATAATAGACTTAACAGAAAAATCTTTACAATTTCTTTTTATTATTGGCTTCTTTTCTATAAAGAGGCTTTTTTTGGAGGCGTATTAATGTCACTTACCTTAATTGGTGTTTTTTGTCCAGATTTACTATTCTTAAGTACAGTTAAAGCTTCTATTATATCTGGAGGGCACTTATCTTCACAGTCCTTTGTTTCTGTAGTTATCTTACACTCAGTCCTTTGGCCTCTAAACGTTTCTACTGTTTCTCTTGTAATTGTTTCCAATTTAGGCTCCTTAAATGTAAAAAAATATTAAAGGTACCCAAAAGGATAAGAATATACGCACTGTATATATGTATATAGAGCTTGTCAAAAGTTCGCCCCCCCCCACACTTTAACGTTTGACCGGCTTAAGATACCAAATTGAAATTTAAAACTTAGGGGCACAATAGAGACGGGGGCAAGGGGGACTTTTTAAATAGAAAGGAGGGTGGTGTGATACATAATTTTAAAGCTTATTATTATTATAATTTTTTTTGGGTCATGTTATTTATGTGTTCCAAAGTTGATATCTTAACCCGTTCAAAAGTTAAAGGGAGAGGCGGGTTTTTGACACGCTGTGTATATTATATATTATTTATTAAATGACATTTCGTTTGGACTTTTTATATATATATATAATAAATTTTTATCCACCTAGATAATTATCATTTTTTTCCATTTTTTAAGTAATTTTTGTGTTTTTTTTTTGAAAATTTGCAATAAAAACGTGTTTTATATACATGTAGCATCTTACTAAAAACTTAATATTTGGCATACAGGTATGTTACCAAAAGTTCTCTCTCGGAATTCTTTTTGGTGAAAATTAGGGTGGGGCAAGGGGGCAAATGGGGAAAAACAATATTTCAATTCTGTATAGAGATTTTTGAGGCTGCTGAATTCGAATCTGATAATTTAAATTTTTTAACTTCATCCCCGCGGGGGTGAGGGGGTAAATATTTTTAAATATTTTCAAAATTTTCGTGAAAATTTGTACATAGGTGTTTTTCAGGTTGCTAAAACTGAATCTTAAAAAGGAGGGTGATTTTTGTGAAAATTGGTATATTGAGGTTTTTGAGGTTGCTGAAAGCAAATCTAATAACAGATTCGTGATCAACTACCCCAAAAAAACACATATACCAATTTCTATTACAGAGTTAATTTTACGAATTCGGTCCGCCATATTAGATCCGCCATCTTTAACTTTTAAAATCTGATTCATAATCAGCGACCCCAAAAACCCATGTATACCAATTTCTATTACAGAGTTAATTTTACGAATTCAGTCAGCCATATTGGATCAGCAATTTTGAATTTTAAAAATCTGATAACAGATTGGTGATCAGCGATCCCAAAAACTAATAATGCAATTTTTATAGAAATACAGTCATCAAAGGGTTAAAATTAACTAAATAGTTTTTTTTGTACCTGGTCTTTTACATACACAAAGCTTATTTCAGGCGAATGCTAGCTTCTTGATCAAACGGTTTGAAAACCAAGAAAAATAGTCAAAATCAAATCAAAACAAATCAAATTTATTTCGTGCGGTACGTATGTATGTATGTATGTTTACATGTCAATATTATACGTATGCATGTAGTAAATATAAATATTACAAGATAAAAATAAATAAATAAAATGACGAAACATTTAAAAACTAATTCTTAAACAGTTTAAAATTTATAGTTTAAAAATTCGTCCACCCTATAAAAGGCCTTTTCTATGAGAAAAGTTTTTACTTTAATCTTAAAAGAATTTAGTGGAAGGTCCCTATACAATTGGGGAAGATGATTAAAGAATTTTGGGAAAGTCCAAACCAAAGTAATTTGTTCCAAATCTATTACACTCCAATCTGATATAGGGCAGCCTAATTAAAGATGAGCTTCTTACGTTGTAGCGATTTAAGACAGAAATGGAGCTCTCTACAACTAGAATTATGAAACAAAATACGTCTACCCTATCTCTATCTCATTGGTGCTACACTTTCCAGCCAACCAAATAAATACTGTATTTGTTTTTCATACAACAAATACAGTATTTATTTGGTTGGCCGGAAAGTGTAGCAGTGAGCGGCACGAACGAACATAGCTAATGTGAATCTGTAGAATAAGATAATTCTACTAAAATTTAGATGGCACCAGTAATTTCTTTAATAAAATAAATATAGTTACACTTTTCGCCCGGCCAAGTAAATATTGTATTTGTTCAACAAAGAACAAATACAGAATTTGTTTGGTTGGGTGGAAGTGGGAGTGTATGTATGTCTTCTATCCTTTTTGGGTAGAACTTTTGTCCCTGTCTAATCTAACGGGAGAAATCTCCATTGTATTGAATTTTAAAAATTGTTGTTTTGTATATACAAGCCAAATGTATATATAAAGACTGAGTAGTTAAAATTTTGAGATCAATGAATTTCTGTCTAACATCCTCACGATAACCTCTATTTGTCATGACTCTAATTAGTTTGCGCTGTAAACCAGAAACCCTTTCCACCCCCCGATGCATGCCCCCAGGCTATCATACCATAGGACAGTTTTGATTCGAAAAGTAAACAATATGCAATCCTTAATACGCTCAAAGAAACCATTTTAACAAGAGATCTGAATAAAAAAATATTTTTCGACAAGGATCTGGACAAGTTATCGATATGAGTTCCCCAATTTAAAAACGGGTCAAAGTACAAGCCTAGATATTTAACACTCTCTGGATTTTCGAGTTGCTAGGGGTCTATATGTAAAAAAAATATTGACTGTTTTGTTTGTGTTTATTTGCAATGAACCACTTTGACGCATTTGAGAGACCCTCCTCCATTTGCACCTCAGCTTGCTTTAGCTCTATATTACTCGATACGATATTAGCATCATCCGCAAAAAGTAAGTTTTCCCAATTAGGTAGTGCGGATTTTAAATCATTTACAAAAATCAAGAAGATTGGTGGCCCAAGTACAGAGCCTTGGGGCACCTCTGCCTCAATTACTCTTATAAACGAAGTTTTCCCATTTTGGGAGACATACTGTAGTAAAATCGGGGGCCCGTGGTAGCCAAAATAGAACAAAGGGCCGTGGGAGGGCTGGTGAGACCGGTCAGCTTTTGTCAAACTTGCCTTATGGCCAGTTCGCCACTGGTTTATTTAATATTACTACAGGTATTTATTATTTATGGTATAGAAATATGATACTATAAAACAAGCCATGAAGATATGTAATGCTACGCATTCCATTATATATTGTTCATAGTAAATGGTGTTTTTTTTCACAAAAAAAATAAAAATAATAAGATCTTTTATTAAAAAAAAATAAAATAAAAAAAATATTTTTTTTTTCAATTTTCTTTTTGCGAAAAAACGATTATTTAAAAGAAAAATTAAAATTATGTTTTTTTAATTTTTTAAAAATGTTACCGTATAATACTATTCTAGCGCTACGCGCTGTGAATAGTATAATAAATATTGTTTAGAGGAAATGCGCCTAATTTCGGATGGTTTCCAAATTTCGGATAGTAGTGTATTTAAGATACTGTCTGCAAAGGTAAACAGAAACCTACTTCTATGTGAAGCCAAAAGTCAAACTAAATCCGTCCTGTAATATGATAACAGTAGAGCTTCTCCCCTTTAAATGGCAGCACAAATCGTTTATATTGCAAATGGCAGTTTTGTGCTCAGTTGCATTATTATGCTTGTTTATTTTATAAATAATCGTTATAAAAGTTCGTGATTCTGTCTTGGGTAAGTTATGATGTTAGTTAAGTTGATCCACTATTCATAATTAAGCAATTTGAAAACGTAAACATTCTACAAATTTCTAATCTAAAAAGCAGAAAGTTGCCTAATTTCGGATAGACCATTTTTGTGCATTTGATTCCCAATTTCGGATATCCGCAAGGTAATTATTATTCAGGATAACCAACCATTAATTATTATTTTTATAATGATACAACAAACTAAGATAAACAATTTTGAAAAAACGAAAATTACCTAAGATACTAAGATATTCGAAATTGGGAATCTAAAATTATAGTTCCTATAGTATTTCGTAGAAAATCGCTTAATGATTAAATTACGTCTTAAATGTGAAGGAATAACAAGAAACATAATCAATGGGATCCAGATCTACTCTTAAAAAAATTTTTCGGATATGTCCGAAATTAGGAGCCCTTTTTCAAATGCACAAAAATGCGCTGATTTTTTTTAACCGTGTTTTTTGGAAAAAATAAACTGTAATAAAATTGCTTTTATAATAAATGCTGGTTCGCTATAATAAGTTGTATCTGGTTATATCAAAAAAATATCAAAAAGTAATACCGAGTATTAAATATTGAATACATTGTAAATGGTATCCGAAATTAGGCGACTTTCCTCTATAGTTAAATAATTTAAAATCAAATTATTTTACTCAAGTATAAATTTTATGCTTTACTGGACCTGTAGGCAATCAGACATAAAAAACCGTAACGGGTTCATCATCTATTGTAGAGATATAAAAAACAATTTTGAATTTTTAATTATTTTTAGAATTTGCAGGAAAGTATAACTCTTTTATCATACAATTATGTTATCAGCAAAATATTTAAATTTAAAAATATCGCCTCACGGAGATTCCATTTTAGGAAGGAAATGAGGAGGAAAATTTCTTGTATTTTATTTTCACCAAGGATTTTTGGGTTAGTAAAAAACGAAAAATTACACAGGTTTACAAAAAAAAAGTCAGAACTATTTGACCGGACCATGGTATTCCTAGGTATTTTGGCGCCCTGAATCAGATCCCGGGGTCAGTTTTGCCCCATCACGTCAGGAAAACGAGATTTCAAGGTCATTTGGAGGTCAAAATGGTGATTTTTTGGGAGCGGCCCCGGGACAACATCTCAACGTTCAGAAAGTATTCAAGACCTACACAGTTACCCGTGAAGTTAACAGGTCGCTTGAGATGTCCAGGTGCCGCTCCCAAAAAATCACCATTTTGACCTTGAAATCTCGTTTTCCTGACGTGATGGGGCAAAACTGACCCCGGGAAATGATCAGGGCGCCAAAATACCTAGGAATACCATGGTCCGGTCAAATAGTTCTGACTTTTTTTTTTGTAAACCTGTGTAATCTAATCTAATCTGTCTGTGTGTCCGGGACCATAGGTTGATTATCCAAAGTTCTGTGCTGGGATTATTTTTGGTAAAAATCCCATTCGGGTAAGGGATTATATTTATATTATATTATATATTATATATTTCGTTTTACGAAAAAATAAACTTTAATTTTTTTTTTTTTTTGAAAAATTGATTTTTTTTTTGTTTTTGATTTTAATGAACCTAGGCATATAGCAGAAAGTATTATTTTGTTGGCAGCAGTATTTTTAGGTACAAAAAAGGGTCTAAGCCCCCATTTCATTAACATTTTTTTCCTGAAGTTATTTTTACTTAACGTCTTTCATAAAAAAAACAAGCTAAGTAGTACTTATCAATAAGTTATACTAGGCTTGTTTTTTTTTTAAATAATATTTATACATGTAATTATAATTATTTTCTAATTATCTAATTTAAAAAATACAAGCTTCTAATATTTTTAATCTTTATTAAAAACATTGATTAAAACGTTTTTAAAACGTAATATTTTGTCACGAACACGTTTTATATGTATTATATATTTTATTCACTGTGTTTGATAGAAATTGTATTACACTGAAATAAAATTACGTTTTATACAGGGTGGTCACTAACTGGCGTGCCAAAATTTAAGAGGTGATTTTACATCCAAAAATATGAAAAAAAGTTCCTATAAAGGTTGTTCCGAAAATTATCCCTAAGAGAGCTACGGCCCTTCGAAGATGGACATATTGAATGGGGAACAAAAACCTTAATTTAATATTAAAGGAGTAATAGCCTTTTAAAAAGTAACATTTTTTGGTGGCACAAAATGTTACTTTCTCTTAATGGCATTTTTTTTAAGGTTGCTCCTCTACGAGGGGTCTATCACTGGAAATTATTGTACACCTACTGCAGAAAATGCACGAATAATGCATGTACTGCACGATATGTTTAATGCAGAATAATGCAAACTAATGCATACATTCCTGCAGACAAAAAAAATCCCGATTTTTTATGACTAAAAAAAAGGTCCTCACCTCTAAAAAAGAAACTTTTTCCCTGACGGGTTTTCCTAAAACTAATGCAAACTAATACAAAATAAAAATAATGCAGATAATGCAGAATAATTCACAATAATGCACAATAATGCAGAATAATGCACGTAATGCAGAAT
>OY294045.1:94978662-95032982 GCA_958510825.1 Brachypterus glaber | reverse complement strand
GGACCAAAAACGTTCAACTGGTATGGGTACCGGGTCATAGTGGAATTCCCGGAAACGAGAAGGCAGATGAACTTGCAAGACTCGGATCAGGGATGGCATGCACGGGGCCGGAACCTATATTGGGTGTTACAAGGAAGCAGGTAAAGACCGCTCTCGATGAGTGGGCTTATACCAAGCTAAAGGAGCAATGGAGAGCGGTCGACGGTTGCCGGCAAGCTAGGGACTTCCTGGCTGGCCCAAGCAAATTAAAGACCGACTGGTTGCTGGAAAAAGGAAGAACTGCACTCAGACAACTTGTAGGGGTCCTCACGGGCCACTGCAGGCTAAGGAAGCACCTGGCAACAATGCGGATTCTAGAGAGTCCACTATGCCCAGAGTGCGAAGAGGATGAAACATCCTCTCATTACTTAGCCGAGTGTGTCAGATACGACAGGATCAGGTTGCAAGTCTTTGAAACTCAAAGACTCAACCAAGAGGAACTAAGAGATCTCCCCTGGGCCAATATCCTGACCTTTATTGAAAGGACGGGCAGGTTCAAGGAGGACTCAAATTAGTAAATGGCTGGGATTGCCTGGGGTGACAAAAAGGGCCAGAAATGGCCTAGTTGTCCGGCTTTGGCCAACCCAAAAATTTACTACTACTATAGTCTACAACACGTATGGAATAGTCATTACGCGCTGGCGGGACCGTCATACTCGCCTGCCGGCTCGTATGACAAACTTTCCGCTCGCGCGGAATATTGTCCATTCCATACTAGTTATAGAATATACTATTCTTTCTATACTGTCACTGTATAACGCAACAATCAAATAATTGCTGATAAACAAACAGTTCTTATTATAAATAAACAAACTCTTCTTAGAAGAATTTTCTGCTGAAAATGCATAATAATTTATTGTTAATAAAACAATAACTATTATATTATTTTACTAGTTGTGAAGCCCGTTTTTCGCACTGATAATTTTAAAACTAAAATTTGCCCACATTGTTCAAATATTGCACTTTTTTGTATTTTTCCGATAATAATAAATATTACAGATTCAGCCATAAATATATACCGTGCGATTATAAAGTGCCGAACACTTTTTAATGCAAAACTGGCATTAGCGATGAGTAAAATGCAAGAAATTTGTGTGCCTCTAACAGAGGCGTGGCTTCAAACGAAGAGTATTTTCTTTTCAAAATGTTCGGCACTTTATAATCGCATGGTATATGTAATACTATTACATACATACATAAAAAATATAGATATTTTTTTATCTCCAGATGTGGAGATAGAATGTCAAAAGAAATACCATAAAATTGTCTAGTACCCTTTACCAGAAAGTTTTTCGCAAGCTTTTTTTAGCGATATAAATAATTTTGACAATAACAGACCTGGCTGATCCCTAATTTGTTTTAAAATCATACGCACAGTGGCAATATTTTACGATAAAGCTCGTAAAAACTGAAAATAATATTGCAATTGGTATAAATAGTAATAAACTTTTAATAAACAAAATGGCAGATTTAATATGGTGGACAAAAAAAATTACGGTGTTTCACCAGGGGGTAGGATTATAATTAGTTTTTTTTATTCATAATTATATTTATGAAATGTTTTACCCGTCATATTAAATCCGCCATTTTATTTATTGAAAATTAATTACTATTTCTAAAGTAAACGACCTCCTAAACGCTTGTTTACCAATTAAAAAAAAAGATTATTTTCGGTTTTTACCTTTCTGATAAAATTTTGTCACAAATTAGGGATCAGAGAGGTCTTTTATTCTCAAAATTATTTAAATCTCTAGAAAAACTTTAGAAAAACAGTCTGTGTAAGGGTATCAGACAATGTTATAATATTTATTTTGACATGTGCAACTGGAGCAAAAAAATATGTAAAATTTTTATAAAGCATATGCATGTAGTATTAAAAATATAAATTTTGGCGATATGTGTATTATTTACATAAAATTTTTAACGAAATATATCGGAAAACACGAAAAAGGTGCCATATTTCTTCTTCTTGGGCCTGTAAAAAATATTTAAAATCTGTAATTTTATTTAGAAATATTTCCATATTTTTTATAGTTGCGTTTTTTTTGCCTTGAATGCAAACAAAAAAAAAACATTGTGCGCTATATCTAAAGATTTCGAGGGTCAGGAATTTTTTTCTTTTTCTGGTTTTTATACCATAAAAACGAAAACGAAAAAAAAACAGTTTCTATACATAGAATGTTTTGTTGAATTCAAAAATGTAAAACATTACAGGGTGTCTGAATTAAAAATATATATATTTATGCCAATTTCGGAGAAACCGGAAGTGAAACAAAAAAAAATAAATCCGCCATTTTATAGCCAATATAAAATTGTATAAATGAGCAAAGTTTCGTTTTTATCGAATGAAGATTAATCCTAATTTTAGGGGTGGACATAAATTAAACTCACTTGGTATAGAATAGAATAGAATAGAATTGAATTTATTTTTATGCTTGAACACAAAATTGCATTATACATACGTCAAATATAAATATGATTTAAAAATACACATAGTAATAAATAGTAATTTGAGTAAAAAGTTCAAATATGGATAAGTTTAAAAAAAATAAATAAATAAATAAATTAATTTAAATTACAATACAATTAAAATCACAAAAAATTTAAGATCACATAAAAAATACTATACTGTTTACATCACAGAAAAATACTGTTTACAGATCCCGAAAATCATTCGAAAGATATTCATTGAAATCAAAAAATGCTTTTGAGATAAGATACTTTTTGATAAGATTTTTAAAAGTTATTTGTTTGTAGTTGCGAAAATGAGGTGGCAACACATTGAAGAACTTGATACAGTAATAGTTAGTTCCAGAAGATGCCCGTCTCAGTCTCAGGAAAGGAGGGTTTATGTTAGTTGCTTGTCTTGTGTCATGGCTATGCACAGAGCTATGCTGAGAAAAGTTATTTATATTTTTCTTAATATATAGTAGGCACTCTAGAATGTATAGGCAGGGAAACGTAAGCACACCCAATCTGATAAAGCTTAATCGACAGTTCTCTCTATAGCCCATTCCATCAATGATCCGTACTGCCCTCCTCTGCAATCCAAAAATTCTATCCATGGAGGAAGAGTGGCCCCAAACTAAGATGCCGTAACTAAGAGAAGATTGGATTACAGAGAAGTATACAATACGAAGTACATTTTTGGACAGGGAGCAAGAGAGACTACGTAGAAGGTAACAGCCTTGATTAAGTTTTTTTGCAACCGCATCCCCATGTTCACTCCAGCCCAATTTTGAGTCTAGGTGCAAACCTAAAAATTTTGTGGACTGAGCATAGCCATCACCATCAAAACGACGCAGAGTGAAGATCATATTAACGGTCTTATCGGCATTTAAGCAGAGCCTATTTGAGCCGAACCATAGCTTGGCCCTCGACTGTGCCCCACCGTTCGCTTCTACTGCAACATTCAATAATTTATTCTTGACGTTGAAAGAGGTATCATCCGCAAATAAGGTTACATTGTCAATATCTACGCATTCATCAGCATCAATGTCAGAATTTGAGGTAAAAGGATCGACTGTGTCATCAAAAATATTGTCAGGCAAGTCATTGATATATATCAAAAAGAGAAAGGGGCCAAAATGTGACCCTTGTGGCACTCCTAGATCTGTGAATTCTTCATCCGACATGACGCCATCAATAAGAACACGCTGAGATCTGTTAGAAAGATATGACATTATTAACCTACATGTTTTGGGTGAAAAACCATAATAAAACAGCTTGCGCAGTAGAATCGAGGGTGACACACAGTCAAAGGCTTTGCTTTTACCCGGATTATGGAATCTATTGTTTTTTTAGTATAGTATATTCTATAACTAGTATGAAAAGTATGGAAAGTTTGTCATACGAGCCGACAGGTGAGTATGACGGTCCCGCGAGCGCGGAATGACTATTCCATACGTGTTGTAGACTATACTTTTTCTTCTACTGCAAATATGAAACACTATATGGCTTTAAACTGTGGACAAGATTAAATACAATGTTTTTGGTGAGTCGACATTGTAAATGCAAGAAAACATATATTTTTAAATAAAGCAATTAATGTTATTTAATAATTTTATCAAATCAGTACTTAAAAAAGGTTTTTATTTAATTTTAGCACATATTTACAAATTATAATGCAAAAATTGAAGGTTATGTCAGATTGTTGTGACAGATATCAGGTTTAAATATTTAACAATAGATGGAGCAGTTTTAATTTTTTGAACTAAATTGATAAAAAAACTGGTCAAATATTAAGGAAAACTAATAAACTTTATGTAATATTAACGCAAAATTTTTAATTGCATTAAATTATTCAATAATTCATGGTAAAAAATATACATATTTTATAATTTTACTACAGTTTTCTTTACTTTTATTAACAAGAGATGGCACTAGATGTGCTCATTCTAACACTTGATACGGAATATTCATACTATATCTAGAGCTAGAATGGATTAATTCTGTGTTTGAAAAGTGTGTGTAATTGCTTACATTCTAAAGCAGTCATAAAAAAAAAAATGTTCTGATTTTAACGGAATTTTTATTTGATTAAAATCAATAAGCTATAAACATATTTAATTATCTTCCTAGTTTACGAAATACAATATTTAATTTTAAAATAAACTAGCCATAAAATGCGCAGGTATTATTTTATGGAATTGCTATTATTTTATGGGATCTATTTAAAAACTAATTGGAAATAAATGAATAGCTTTAAAATAATTGTAAACGAATTGAGTTTATGTAAAAACCACCTTTCACAAAATTTGTGCCGAGAATTGATCATTTACTTAGTTAACAAAATATAATATAGTTTTAATTTAGTTTTAATATTTTGTTTTAATTTACCCATATCACAATAAAGAGCGAATTCCTTATAAAAAGGTACTCCTGTTGTAATACTAAAGTTTATTTTTTTAAGGTATAGTTATTTTAAATTTGCCGCTAAATACTCCACAAAGTCCGATTTACACTGAAGCATGTGGCTTGTTTTGAATGTCAACATAACCAAAATTTATAATTTTTGTTTGCTTACTTTGTTTTTATGATATTTTGATGTAAAAAAAAGAGAATTGATAAAGCTGTTGATAAAAACACTTTTGTATTTCTGTAGAAACAAAATTTGCTTATAAAATCGCTTTTATTCTAATAATTTAGAGGAATAAACCATAGTTTTGTTCTCGTTAATTAACGTCAACGTTTTACGGTTGTGTAAATTGGGCCTAGTCATTTCGCTTATGACGCATGCGTATCTTACATTGCTATGGTAATTTCGAGATTGTTTACAAGCGGGAAGGTTTAAAATAACTATACCTTAAAAAAAATAACTTTAGGATTAGCCGCTTTCGAGAAAAATTCATTTAAAGTTGCAATTTCACATTTCGAGTACTAAAAATTAAATACTTAAATTTTAAAAACCAAAATTAAATTATGCTAGGTGAATGTACGTCAAAAACTAAGAAAACACCTCATGTACAGGTTCTTCCAAAAATCAATACTAATATATATAAGGGAGCTACGGTCTTCTAAAAATGCACAATTTTTAAAGAGCCATAGTAGCTTTAAGACCAATTTTTCGAGATACATGTATAGAAACTTTTTTCTTAGTTTTTGACGTAGAAACACCCGACATTATTCAAGATTTGGTTTTCATCATTTTAGTATTTAATTTTTAGTTCTCGAAAGGGAGCGTTCAAGTATTACATAACGCAAAATTTGGCCATTTTTGACCTCCCCCCCATGTAACGCGACGTATAATTTTCGATTGTGTTGTTGTGCTAGTATATGTATGTCAAATTACGAGATTTTTCATGTAATTTTACATTTGTATATTAATATAACATGTAGTTTACATAAAATCTCGTAAATTTTACATGTAACTGCATGGGATCTTATCTAACACGTTACACGCTACCTTTAGGATTTATAAATTCCGATAGTAGTCTTTCTTTTTCTGTGAAGTTGTTACAGAGAAAGATAGATTGGTAGAGAAGTATCTATATATGTGTAAGCACTAAGTCCAAAAACATGGTTTTGAGATATTGACAAATTTAACTTTCATTGTTGTTTTTTAATTTTTGTAATAATTGTTTTTGGAAAAAAAACTACCGCAAACTGCAATGACATATTTGGACATAATAATGTCTCATTTGCAGTTAAATAAAGAAAAATTGAAGTAGTTTAATTCAACTAAATTTAAAAAAAGACATGGACTTAGTGCCTTTTACTTGTAGGTTCACGACGTCGGCTTACAAGTAAAGAGCAGTAAGTCAATAAAATAAAATAAAAAAAAACTATTTAAAATTAAAACCCTTCTATTAATTAAACGTAATGTATAACTATAAAGTAGAAAACAAGATGTTTACAGAAATTTTCAAAAACTACATTTTTAAAAGAAGGGTTTGGACTTTTTGATTGTTTAAAGAACGTTTCCAAAATGAATAATAATAATTAATTAGTATTAATTATATGAAACTGCTTACTATGCCAGAACTAAGACAGTTTTCAGAGGCCATCGGCTGTGCCGGCAAAGAAGCATCTCCTAAAGTCAATAATTATAAACGCACTAAGTGCACTAAGTGACTTAGTGCCTATTGCCAGATAAAATTTTAATCAAAATAAAATTGGTGCGTTTTGTATAGTGGGTAATTCCCTTGGCAGTCCACCTAGAAGTTATTTCGGTTTACCTATGCATAGATCATCAAAAATTAATTACAGTGCCATTTTTGCAAAAAAGTGACTTAGTGCCTTTTACTTGTAAGCCGACGATATAATCTAATGCAGTGTATGGGAAAGGTATTCTCAGGGCCGGACTTTGAAGCAACCGTTTGGTTTGGCGCCCCTATTTAGAGTTGATTCTAGAAATTCCAAAGTTTGTACCCTGCAAAGTTTTGATGACTAAAATACAAACAAAAAAAAGTCATTACCTCCAAAAAGCTTTACCCTGCTGCAAAATTTTCATGTCTAAAAAGAAGGGTATTACTTCAAAAAAAAGCTTTACCCCTACCGCAAAGTTTTAATACTAAATGGAAAAGGCTTTACGAATATTTTTATTTTTATGACTGAGAAAAAAAACGCCCATTGACGGCGCCCCTCTTAGCTGGCGCCCTGAAGCAGGGGGTTCACCGGGCGCTATACAAGGCCGGCTCTGAGTATTCTTTTATTATCAGCAGTAGGTATATTTTAATGACTTACCTGCCCATTTTTCATGGAAGCAAAAGTTCGTTGATCAGTCTTTCTCACCATCACAATCCTGCTTGAGCCATCGTGTCCATGTGCAGTTTTCCGAAATCTGTGCAAATCGGTAAGGGAACCCGGGAATTTCGACTTCCTCCTGTACAAAGACATAATTGGTACACTTCCGCACATTTTTAGGTTTAAATCTATATAAATGTCACTTAAACTCATAATGAAAAACTTAACTATGTTTAAATTTTTTTATTTATTTTGAAAGCAATTACGTATATTTAATGGGTATTGTACAATATCCAGCCAACAACGAAGACTGATCGTGGAGTTCGAGAGAACCCATGCTGTGGTACTATGGTTCCATATTGGTACCCATGTGTAACAAAATATCTGAACAATGATTACCGCTCTGCAGTCGGTCTTTTAGATATAGCTATATTCTTTCTTTTTTAATTATGGTATATATTTCGTTTGGTAAATATAATTTAGTTTTTTTTTTTTAATTGGCTAAAATTCTCTGATCCAAATTATTAGATATAACCAGATAAATGCAGTATTTTTAATGGTATGACAAGTGAACTTCTAAAACTATTATTTAATAAAATTAAAAAAAAATTGATCCTTACTCATATTGGAGTTGATTTATATAAACCATAGAATAGTATATTCTATAACTAGTATGGAATAGACAATATTCCGCGCGAGCGGAAAGTCCTGCGAGCACGGAATGACTATTCTATATGTGTTGTAGACTATACTTTTTCTTCGACTGCAAATATGAAACACTGTATGGCTTTAAACTGCGGACAAGGTTAAAAACCATGTTTTTTGTGACTCGACATTGTAAATGCAACAAAACACATATTTTTAAATAAAGCAATTAATGCTATTTAATAATTTTATCAAATCAGTACTTAAAAAAGATTTTGATTTAATTTTAGCACATATTTACAAATTATAATGCAAAAATTGAAGGTTATGTCAGATTGTTGTGACAGATATCAGGTTTAAATATTTAACCATAGATGGAGCTGTTTTAATTTTTTGAACCAAATTGATAAAAAACTGGTCAAATATTAAGAAAAACTAATAAACGTTATGTAATTTTAACGCAAAACTTTAAATTGCATTAAATTATTCAATATTTCATGGTAAAATATATAAATTTTTGCTAATTTTGCTACAGTTTTCTTTACTTTTATAAACAAGAGATGGCACTACATGTGCTCATTCTAACATTTGATACGGAATATTCATACCATATCTAGAGCTAGAATGGATTAATTCTGTCTTTGAAAAGTGTGTCTATTTGCTTACATTCTAAAGCAGTCGTAGAAAAAAAATGTTATCTCTCCAAAATATAAATTTATTGTCTATTAAACAAACATTACAGCGACAAGAATGGTTTAAAGCTAATAATTTAAAACTTAACAGTCAAAAACTGTCCGTATGCTGTTCACTCACAGAGCAACAGGTAGTACTGAAAATCCGTGCAAAGGTAAATTTTTAGGAGATTATCTAGATCCCAAATTAACGTGGAACGAACATATAAATTTTCTAGCAAATAAACTTTCAAAAAATATTTATGTTATCAGACAACTCCCAAAAATTGTTGATGTCAATATAAGGTTGACAGCTTATTATGCCTTATTTGAGTCACAAATGTCTTATGGTCTCATATACTGGGGTCATGCAGCTAATATGTCCAGAATTTTTGGATTAAAGCGTAAGATAATGAGGATAATAACCAGTCTAGGTTATAGACAAGATGTCAAATCCAAATTTACTGAACTTGGGGTTCTAACATTACCCTGTCTGTTATACGTGCACCAAAACAAGAATGCCTTAATAACTAATCATAACGAACACAATTACAACACAAGGGCCATAAACTTTAGGTCAAATTTCCTAATATTGGGGTCTAGCAGAAATAGGTGTAATTACTATGGGGTAAAATTCTATAATAAACTACCTCCGCGTGTACAAGCTCTCCCATTATTGCAATTTAAAGCAAAAACAAAACAATATCTTCTGCGGCAGGCATTTTACATTGTTACTCAATATCTAGATGCTGATATTGACCATACTGCTTTTAATATATTGTGAATGTAAAACGCATTTTAACTGTTTGTAATTTTATTTATTTTTTTTTATCTGACCTGTGTAAACAAATAATTTGTATATACATCAATAAATCTTGAATCTTGACAACGGAGCTCTCTACAACTAGAATTATGAAACAAAAGACGTCTACCCTATCTCTATCTCATTTGTGCTACACTTTCCAGCCAACCAAATAAATACTGTATTTGTTTTTCATACAACAAATACAGTATTTATTTGGTTGGCCGAAAAGTGTAGCAATGAGCGGCACGAACGAACATAGCTAATGTGAACATGTGGAATAAGATAATTCTACTAAAATTTAGATGGCGCCAGTAATTTCTTTAATTAAAATAATATAGTTACACTTACTTACACAGGCCAAGTAAATATTGTATTTTTTCAACAAAGAACACATACAGAATTTGTTTGGTTGGGTGGAAGTGGGAGTGTATGTATGTCTTCTATCCTTTTTGGGTAGAACTTTTGTCCCTGTCTAATCAAACGGGAGAAATCTCCATTGTTTCGACTTTTTTTAACATAAAGTCATTTTCAAGTTTTTAAATTTATAAACAAATTAACTTGAGTACACATTTTTAGAAATGTCATACTTGTTTATAAATTTAAAAACTTGAAAATGACTTTATGTTAAAAAAAGTCGAAACAATTGTCCCTGTAATGTTTGTTTAATAGACAATAAATTTATATTTTTGAGAGATAACATTTTTTCTATGGTTTATTATTTGATACTTTGTACCTTTAACATACCGGGTGTCCCACCAGGTTCTTGACAAGCTATATATCCGTTATTTGAAAAGATAGAATTTTTTGCAAAAAACAACGTTAAATGGGAGTCATTGAAGTTTTTATTCACATATCCAAAACCACCCCTTGCTTACCCACCCTCTTGAAACCACCCCCAACTTCTGTTTTTCAAATAGCATCTTCCAATTTTTATCAAAGAATATGAAAGTACATTTCATTCTAAATTCAACCATGTATTATAAGTGGTATCATATCATTTAAGGGGCTCCAAATAACAATTATTATTTATTAATAATAGGGTGGTATTTAGAACAAAGTTGCAGGCGGTTCCAGGAGAGTGGGTTATTAAGGGTGGTTTATGGATACATTAATCAGTTCTCTTTTAGATATAATCTAACGTGAGTTTTTGGATTTTTTTTTTGATGAAAAATATTGCTTGTGATCTGATGGGGTTGTAATTTGGAGCCCCTTAAAAAAATAAGATATTACTTATAATACATGGTTGAATTTAGAATAAAATGTGCTTTCATATTCTTTAGTAAAAATGGAGGAAGTGTACTTTTTAAAAAACAAAAGTTGAGGGTGGTTCCAAGAGTGGGTGGGTAAGTAAGGGGTAGTTTGGCATAAGGCAGTAAATTATACTTTGACTCGCATTTAATTTTGTTTTTTTCGATTTTTTTTACCTTTTTAAACAACGGAGATATAGCCCGTCTAAAACCTGGTGGGACAGTATTATTAATAAATAATTATTATAATAGTTGCTATTTGCAGACCCTTTAAGAAATAAGATACTGCTTATAATACATGGTTGAATTAAGAATAAAATTTACTTTCATATTCTTTGATAAAAATGGGGGGGTGCTATTTGAAAAACAGAAGTTGGGGGTGGTTCCCAGGGGGTGGGTAAGCAAAGGGGGTTTTGGATAAGTGAATAAAACCTTCAATAGCTCCCACTTAACGCTGTTTCTTGCAAAAAAATCTATATTTTCAAATAACGGAGTTATAGCCTGTCAAGTACCTGGTGGGACACCCGGAATCGTTAAATTCAGAATTTAGAGCCCTTTAAAACCCACTAAAATAATGGGATGATGACAAAAAGTTAGGGTGGTTCTAACGTGGTAAGTCAAACGAGAGTAGTTTTTGATAAAGCATTGAAAAGTGCAGGATTTTTTTAAATTTAAATCGAATTTATATAAATATTAATTAAATATTTCATTAATTTTTCCAATCATCGTACAGGGTGATATTCTTAGTAGTTATCCCTGTACGCTCTGCTGTACACTCTGCAGTACACTCTGCAAACTAATATTCACGACTGCAACACCAGAAGTAACAACATTAGACTTATTATGCTACGACTAGAAAGCAGCAGGTTTGGTTCAAATTTCTTTGGTCCAAATTTTTTTAACCATTTGCCTGTTGCCGTCAAAAACCTACCTCTAAATGCGTTTAAAGGAAAGTTAAAAAATTACCTTTTGCAGAAGGCTTTTGAAAGTGGGGAAGAATTTTTAAATAGTAATTTAAGCGATCTCGTTTAATGTTTATTTTTATATTATTGTCCCTTATTTATTTATTTATTTATTTATTTTTAATTTATAATATTTTGACGAATGTAAACCCTGTATCATGATTAAATAAATGAAATGAAAATGAAATGAAACGCTGATTTTAAACCGAAAAAAAAAGATTAAATATGGGGCAACTATTTTTATAGTTGTAGTTGCAACCAGAAATCTGGTAAATGCAACAAGACAAATTGTTGTGCTTAACAGTTCTTTAAAATCCAAGTTTTGTTTATGTTTACCAAAACCAGTTTGGACTTTTCCCTTATCAGATTTTTAAAATTTTTCATTTTTTGTTGTTAAATTTTTCATTTTTTGTTGTTAATTTTGTTTTACGAAAAACGACAATTAAAAAAGTAATACAAAAAAAAATCAAAATTTTTCAATTTTTTTATTATTTTTTTACGTTAATCGGAATTTTATTTCAGCTTTTTTTGATTTTTTAAAAAGTTTAACCCTTCCTAACTTTTATGTTTTTGGGAGGATTGCTTTCAAAAACAATAAATATCTTCCTCTCGTAGAACTTGATTTTTCCTGAAATTTTCAAGTCGATCGGATTATTCGTTCTTGGGTTATCTTATTTACAAAAATCGTGACATCAGACAGACGGACTGACGGACATTTAAAAAAAAAAGTTTCTATTTTTTTCAGGACAGAAATTTTTAGTTTTAAACAAAATTATAAAAATATACCGGATGTTTAACTTTTTTATTTTTTTATGTAGGATCGTGAAATTTGCAGGAGCTTTATCACAATGTTAGAGACCGCATCTCGATCTCTGTTGAAGTTCCTAAAATGTGAACGATACAAGGGTGAAGGGGTAAAAGGGCTCTTAAGACATTGTATATTGAGTTTATTCCCACTAACAAAAATTAACCATCTTTCCTTTAATTAACAACTAACAAATTTGAGAAGAATAGAAAAGAAGGCATGTCCAATTAGTTAGTTTTCGAACGGGAGTCTCGGTAGCCCAGTTGGTAGAGTACCAGGGTATCTATTCTTGGGCTCGAGAGAACGTGAGAGAGAACGTGAACAATTTTCGTAGGAAGGGAACTGATCACATCATATCAAAGTTCCCCAAAGTTAAAAAATGCTATTCTTGAAGAGCAGGGAGCGTGATGGGATCTCTGCAGCCGGCTGCAGCGTTGCCAAGTATTTTAGCTGATTTTAACCAATCAGATTATGCGACACGAGTTTGCGTGCGCAGGCTGTCATTATTTTCATTATTTGTAAACAAGTTGCTGGGGTTTAAATATTTTTTTAATTAATATATAGAAGTATAGTATATTATTAGTAAGAAATGACTGAAAATAAAACCAGAAAAAGATCTGCGCCAACTAGCAGTCAGCAAAATAAAATCCTTCTAAATTTTATTCAAGACAACCCGCTTGTGAATAGTGGACTTTAGTCCTGTTTTCACGAAACAGGACGCAAGAAAGGCGTGGCAAGATCTTGCAGATCTCCCAAAATCATCCATCGTTATTATTATCATAATATGTATAATAATTTATAAATATAAAAAATCTTTTATTAATTACGATTAATAATAATAATAATAATAATAATTTTATTTAATCTTCTGACCATATTAAATGGCATGAGACAAGTCAAAGTACAAACATTTAAATAAATAAATTGCAATAAATAAATACATGAATGAATAAACACAATACATTTACAGGTAGTTCCAGGTTAATCTGACATAAATTCGGACATCTTGTAGTAATGCTTTTCCCAAAGATACTCTTTAAGTTTTTTGTTGAAGGTACGGTATGGTTTAAGGCTTGATATTGAAGGTGGCAGGTTGTTTAATATTTTAACACAGTTATAATACGGAGACCTCTCATACATTGTCGATTGATGTTTTGGTATCCTAAGATCTTCATTTTTTCTTGTTCCATAATTGTGGTTTGAAGAGTTAGTATCGAAGAGATTTGGGTTTTTGTAGGCATAACTGGCACATTTTAATATATAGATGCAATATATCGTTAATATTTTTTTATCCTTAAATATCGTTTTGCATGATTGCATCGGTTTTAAATTGTACATTAATCATTATAAAACAAAACGGTATTCAAATTAAAAACACAAAACCAAAGCAAAAATAGGGTTATGTTCGAATGCGCGCGACTAACTTATATGTCAAAATTTCCGTGAACGACCGCTTCTCACGATCTCGAGTAGTAGAAGTAAAGTTCCTCAATTTTCGTGCGAAGTGAAGTTCAAGAATAAGTAGTTTTGCGTTTCGAGAGAAAGAATATGCAACCCACACTACCTTTCTCCCGGGAATCCGTTCTCTCGAGCCCGAGAATACATACCCAGGCCGGAAACCTTGGGGACTCTGGTTCGAATCCAGACTGAGACCTGACTTTTTTTCTAATTTTCTCTTCTGTCCCATATGCTACTAATATTTTCTTTCATTTATTACTTATAATTTAGGATTTTTTGATATGGTTAGACGTTTTTTGGCACTTCCGGTTTCGTCGGAAATGAATCGAACTTTAGATTTTTAAATGGAACACCCTGTATATTTTTACATATTTCGATTAAAAAATCAATTCTGAGAACAAGCATGTGTCATTTGTCAATTTTTCACAGGTCATGTATTTTTTATTTAAATTTTTATTTTAAATCTAGAGTGCATTAAATTAGATTATTCGCTTAATTGTTGGTCTAGTATCTTTAGAAAAATACTATTTTGATTTTTTTCCCAAAACTCTAAATGTAGTGGGCTCTTAACGGTTCGAAAATTATACTTTGGTCCACAAATTATTTTTTTCAAATGGAAAGAGGGTGGCTCATTAGGTTAAAATGAAAAAGAATTTTCTTGCGAACATTTTGATATCACACATGAATAGTTTAGTTGGAAGAACTTGGCATTAAAACACAAAAGATTTAAAATGAAGATTTAACTAAAAAATTACATGACCTGTCAAAATTTGACAAGAGATACATGCTTATTCTCAGAATTGATTTCTGAATCAAAATATGTAACAATATACAGGGTGTTCCATTTAAAAATCGAAGGTTCGACTGATTTCCGGCGAAACCGGAAGGGCCAAAAAATTTCTAACTATGTCAAAAAAAATTTAAATTACACATAATATAGCTTCTGCAAATTTCAAGATTCTACCTAAAAAAGTAAAAATGTTAAGACGGGTGAACCACCTTCCCGAAACACCCGGTATATTTATTATTCCATCAATCTATTTTCTAATCATCGTACAGAAAATGTTCAATCCAATTTGGTAGACTGACAGTTTCAAGCTGCTGTCCCTTTTCGGTACGCTGATTAAAAAAACAGTTCCTGACCTTACTCGCAAAAGAGAATTCAATAACGAACAAATAACATATTCATTTTTTGTTGAGCGACGAACCGAAGCCGAGTTACAGGCCAAAAACAAAACAAATGCGTTTTTTCACATAATTGTGTAAAAAAAATCGCGCAGGGGTGCAAATTTGGATTTAAGCTTTCCAAATGAACCCCTTTTAATTACAAAAAAAAAACAGAGAGTGTGTATATCTCCGCAATGCCAAACTACTTTTCGACTGGGCTATTAATAAGAATAGTTATTTTCTTAACTAGTGTATTAAGTGGATAAAATGACTTAATACACGAGTTGAGAATTTAATTTTATCCAACACCTTTTATTTTTAAATAAAAATCTATAATTTTGCGAAAAATTATGTCAAAAATATTAAGATTAAGTTTTCTTAATACTAAAATAATAGGTAGCCATGGCCTAAGTATGCCTATTAAAAATAAACAATTGTTAGTTTTACATTTCTGACAAACGTCAAAATGGACACGGTGATGACAGAATTTTTATTAAAAACAGTATTTTATTCAAAAATTAAAGAATAATTTAGGGTTTCCTTTAATTTTTATGGTTTAGTTAACGTGCTTCTATTTATAGAATAGTTATAATACTTAATTAATAGGGTATGTAACTAATTTTGGGTGAGATCAAAAGCTGTACGTAAAAGTGGGTGAAAAATTTTTTAGTCTAGTGGAAAAAAACTCACTTTTGACATTTAAAATAGTGCTCAAAACAAGTGTTTCTGTGAAGGTGTTGGATAAGAATTTTTTTTCCTCATAAATCTAATATTTGCGTGTGTAAAATAAACGGTTTCTCCTTATAAACAACGCTTAGTAAGTTTAATTAAATTTTTAAATTAGTTTGTTAGTTCTAATCTATTTACGTGTTCTGTGGGTGTAAAAGTGCAGCTTTCTTTAAGTCATGAATTAAAGACTAAAATTAATGATATCAAACTGTCTTAATAAAATAAACGGTTAATTAGTAGTTGGAAACTATTTGGTAATTTTAGGTAATTTTTAATTTTAATCAAAACTATTAAAATCATGATTAAATATTCCTGTACTTTTACGCTTCTGGTGCTTCTTTATTTATTTATTTATTTATTTAATTATTTATTTATTTACTTGCTTGCTTGCTTGCTAGCTTGCTAGCTTGCTTGCTTGCTTGCTTGCTACTTAATTACTTACTTACTTAGTTACTTACTTACTTACTTACTTACTTACTTACTTACTTACTTACTTACTTACTTACTTACTTACTTACTTACTTACTTACTTACTTACTTACTTACTTACTTACTTACTTACTTACTTACTTACTTACTTACTTACTTACTTACTTACTTACTTACTTACTTACTTACTTACTTACTTACTTACTTACTTACTTACTTACTTACTTACTTACTTACTTACTTACTTACTTACTTACTTACTTACTTACTTACTTACTTACTTACTTACTTACTTACTTACTTACTTACTTACTTACTTACTTACTTACTTACTTACTTACTTACTTACTTACTTACTTACTTACTTACTTACTTACTTACTTACTTACTTACTTACTTACTTACTTACTTACTTACTTACTTACTTACTTACTTACTTACTTACTTACTTACTTACTTACTTACTTACTTACTTACTTACTTACTTACTTACTTACTTACTTACTTACTTACTTACTTACTTGCTTACTTATTTATTTATTTAATTATTTATTTATTTAAGTAAAAAAGAGAAGAAATTACTATAAAATATGCAAAATAGAAAAAATTGTATAAAGCACTCGTTTCCTAACACATTTTAGCAACTAGTACTTTAGAAAACTCGCCGCAAGCGGTTCGTTTTCTAAACTTGTACTCGTATGTTATGAAACTAGTACTTTAATATACTATAAACGTTTTAAAAAAAACTTCAAGAAAATTAAATAAAATTTTTATTAGCTAATCCGTAGGAAGTTTTTAAAATCAAATAAATATTATTAAATTTTTAATGGAAATTTTCAATACATATCTAAAGGAAATGTCAATTTTCAAGCAATTTAACAGGCAGGAAACTCAATTAAATTTCGATTATATTGCATAATTTCTTAAGGCGTGTGGTAATTTTTAAAAACAATGGTATTTGTCATCGTGAATTCATTGATTTTTGTAATTAACTACTTTAAAACTGCTTAAAGTGTTATAGTGAGTTTATGCTCCGATTTAACGGAACTAATTAACCAATTATATGGGAGGCATAGCGTAGTGGCTAGCGCGTATGCATAGCAAGTCTACTATCGTGAGTTCGATTCTCACTGGCGCCGATTTGCCTTTTTCAGTTAATTAATAATTGAAATTTGGCGAAGGCGATAAGTGAAACGGACACTCCCTAGAAACTGGTTCGAAAGTCAGTATAAGCCGGTGGTTCCCTCTACTACTAGCCCACACAAGTCCTGGACTTAGGGGATGCTTAATTAAGTAGAATAGTACGAGGTTAAACAAACATGTAATGTAATGTAATGTAATGTAATTATCAGCGCAGTGCACACGCCTAGTGAGTAAGGAGCACAACAATAATAAACCGCACTGATAAAATATTAATTTTCCTAGTATAGTATAGTATAGTATAGTATAGTATATTTACATATACTATATGAGGCGTATAGTGCAAGAGTGGCCTATCTCACTTTATGAAAATATCGAGATAATGGCGATTTAAATTTCTTCGATTTTTTAATCTTTGGTCTAGGACGCATTATTTTATTTAAAATTTTTCTGTTAGGGTTTTTAGACTCAATCAACATTAAGGTAATGTATGACAAACAAATTTATTTTACTTTCTTTACTTTCTTAGAGAAAAAAATTGGTGAGTCACTACATTGTGTTCATTTTGGGCCACTATTGCATTACGAACGAGATCAATAACACGTTTTTTTTTGAGTAGATGTAACCCATATATTAACATATATATGATCTAACCTCACATTTTACTTTGAAATTTTAATTATTTTTAATAACAGAATAGTCAAAATACCAATAATTATGCTCCTGAATAGTTAAATAAACGATTTTTTACTGTTCTTGGAGTAATTACCTTTAAAAATGAAGAATAACTAATGCGTAAACATTGTTCAAGTACCTAAATGGATTTCAATTCCTTTGATCTCAAAGTTTAAGGTAAGTTGTAATTATTTTTTATTAATAAAGCAAAATGTACGAAATTGGTAACATAACGCTCCTGCATTTGTGCAGAAAATTATTTGTTTTGGGACGAACAAATAACTTTCTCTATAAAACAAATTTTGGCTTTTTTAAGAATCTTTCTAAAAATATCTTCATAAATCCTTGGTAAAACTTGCCTTGTTAGTTTTTTTAAGAATAAAATTGACATTTTTAATGATGTAGTTGGCTTTTTCAACATCCCCAATAATATAACCCAGCGAACACCCCTATCAACCCATTAGGGAACATTCAAGTATCACGTAACGCTCTAGGGGGGGAGGGCGAATATGTTTAAAACGTTTCGCTGCGTTTTAAGGGGGCAAATGGTATGTAACATTAAAAAATTATATATAGCCTATACCTGTGGGCCACTCTAGTACTAATAAAAGCGATAATTTTAATAATGCAATAGTGCTTTAAATGCTTGTATCGTGACAAAAAGAAAACCCTCTGTTATGAGGGTGGTATGTAATGAAAGATATAGATTTAAAAAAAAACGCAAATCTCAACAAAAAAAACACATATGAGCCACTCTTGCAGTATACGCCTCATATAGTAGTATGTACTATATAGTAAATTCATATCGTAAACCGGCCAATAGATCGAATATTCCAGAAACATCAACATAACTTTAAATAAAATTTAAATATAGACCATCTTTATAAAATTGTTGGTCAAACTATTATAATTATAATTATCTAACACATATGTTCGCATACAAGTCTATATCTACCCTAGTAGAAATTTAACGTTAGACTAACGTTTTTCTAACGTTAGAAAACTGTATAAAAGTACGTGTGCAAATGTCCCGCTTTTTAACGTTAAAATCAAACTTTAGTTACAAACGTTAGATTTTTAAGTTAGAAATACGTTGTAAGTACGTTTAATTTCTAACTTTCGTAGGGGGCGTGTCCAACTAGGAAAATTCTACCTGCATCATAAAATGGCAGCTGGAGACAAATTTATTCATATAAATAAATCTTAATATATTTTAAACATAATTTCGTTACATTTATTTATAAAATATCCATCTTTTTAGGTGGCCCTAAATATTTTTCGTGTAATACGCTGTTATACTTCGATAAATCCGTTTACCTCTCAGAAAAACTTCATATTAGGTTAGTTAATATTTATTTATACATTCAGAATTTTAAGAAATTTTTTCAATTATAGTACAGCGTTGCCAGACTTACTATAAGCTGTCTGAAATGAGTATTTTCTACTATTGCTTACGTATTAATAATGGAAATTTAAAAAATATTTAAAGTTAGAATAAGGTTAGAAAAAGGTTAGAATTTAGTTGGGAAACTAACGTTAGATTTATGTATTTTATAACGTTTTTGTCAAACGTTAGTTTTTAAGGTTAGATTTATATATCTTATAACGTTTTTGCCAAACGTTAATTTTTAAGGTTAGATTTATATATTTTATAACGTTTTTGTATAACGTTTGAGACTAAACATAAAAATGACACTAATTTAATGTTATGTTAAGTTAGATTTATGTACTTTTCTACCAGGGTAGTCCTTTGTTATTGTGTTTACACGGAATCAAATAACCTTCTTACCTACCCCAACAAACCTACCTATCAATAGTGCTCTAGCACAAATATAAATCTAAAAAGTCTATATCTAGCCCCTTATCATTTTCTCTTGGTATTTTAATATTACAGGTCCACAGAATCAAGTTTAGCGGCATTTAAAAGATTTTTAGCCTGCCGTAATATTTGAGTGACCCAAGGGTTTCAAGTTATCCGATATATCCGAGTTGTCCGATAATTTTCTAAAAATTTGGTTGGTATTAGAACCAAGTTAAGCCGGTTTTAAGTGAAATTACGTTAAAAGGATTAGATTTCTCTTGATTATCCGGCTTACCCGGCATTATCCGAGGGTCAAATTAAAACGAGACCACCTCAGGAATGCCCTATTTAAGTTTCAAAAAGTTTCATCAAATTCCGTTCGTTCGTTCCAAAGTTATTCCGTAATATTTGAGTGACCCCTTAATCATGTTATCCAACTTATTCGAGTTGTCCGATCATTTTCTAAAAATTTGGTTGGTATTAGAAGCAAGTTAAGCCGGTTTTAAGTGAAATTACGTTAAAACGATTAGATTTCTCTTGACTATCCGGCTTACCCGGCATTATCCGAGCGTCAAATTTAAACGGGACCACCTCAGGAATGCCCTATTTAAGTTTCAAAAAGTTTCATCAAATTCCGTTCGTTCGTTCGTTCCAAAGTTATGCCGTAATATTTGAGTGACCCCTTAATCATGTTATCCGACTTATTCGAGTTGTCCGATCATTTTCTAAAAATTTGGTTGGTATTAGAACCAAGTTAAGCCGGTTTTAAGTGAAATTACGTTAAAACGATTAGATTTCTCTTGATTATCCGGCTTACCCGGCATTATCCGAGGGTCAAATTTTAACGGGACCAGCTCAGGAATGCCCTATTTAAGTTTCAAAAAGTTTCATCAAATTCCGTTCGTTCGTTCCAAAGTTATGCCGTAATATTTGAGTGACCCCTTAATCATGTTATCCGACTTATTCGAGTTGTCCGATCATTTTCTAAAAATTTGGTTGGTATTAGAACCAAGTTAAGCCGGTTTTAAGTGAAATTACGTTAAAACGATTAGATTTCTCTTGATTATCCGGCTTACCTGGCATTATCCGAGCGTCAAATTTTAACGGGACCACCTCAGGAATGCCCTATTTAAGTTTCAAAAAGTTTCATCAAATTCCGTTCGTTCGTTCCAAAGTTATGCCGTAATATTTGAGTGACCCCTTAATCATGTTATCCAACTTATTCGAGTTGTCCGATCATTTTCTAAAAATTTGGTTGGTATTAGAACCAAGTTAAGCCGGTTTTAAGTGAAATTACGTTAAAACGATTAGATTTCTCTTGATTATCCGGCTTACCCGGCATTATCCGAGCGTCAAATTAAAACGGGACCACCTCAGGAATGCGCTATTTAAGTTTCAAAAAGTTTCATCAAATTCCGTTTGTTCGTTCCAAAGTTATGCCGTAATATTTGAGTGACCCCTTAATCATGTTATCCGACTTATTCGAGTTGTCCGATCATTTTCTAAAAATTTGGTTGGTATTAGAACCAAGTTAAGCCGATTTTAAGTGAAATTGTGTTAAAACGATTAGATTTATCTTGATTATCCGGCTTACCCGGCATTATCCGAGCGTCAAATTAAAACGGGACCACCTCAGGAATGCCCTCTTTAAGTTGCAAAAAGTTTCCGTTAATTCGTTCCAAAGTTATGCGGGAACAAACATAAGAAAAACAAAGTCCCACGTCGCATTGATAACCTCCTCCTTTTTTGGAAGTGGGTTAAAAAATAAATTCATTTGAAAAAAAATCTAAAAATCTTAAATTATATTTGATATTAGTTTTTACGTGTGTTTTATATTTATGTAATTTTTTAAATTTTTTATATCAGTGGGGAGAATATTAAATAATTTGGGACCTTGATAAAATACCGTTTTTTGTGAACTTTTTTAAATAGGGGAAATATTAAATTTTGATTTTCATGAAGACGGGAATGTTGGTTATGATTAACATATTGATTCGGTAAAGGGTTGAAATGGAAAAGAAGACAGCGGTAGATATATATTTGCCTAATGTTTAAAATATTTGAGTTTGAGTAAAGTGTATCTGTTGAAAAAAGTCGGTTATTATAAAACATAATTTCTAAAATTTACTTTTTAATTAATTTTCTAAAGAGTTTTTATAAATACCACCCCATGCTAAAATACAATAGTTAATGATAGATTCAACTAGTGAATTATAGATTATTAATAAATTTTTTTTATTTAAAATGTTATATTTTGTAGGCAATGTGCTAAATAAATAACTTATTATTATTACGTACAGTATACAGTACATGTACCAATGGTGTACACCGCTATAAATTTGTCAAGCATCAATAATTCCAAATTATTTATATATTATTCGTAAATGTAATGTTATTCTATGTTTATTCTATTGAATAAAACTTTTATACTGGATCTTTTTTTTGTTTAGCTTAGCAATAACTGTACAATTAGTAATAATGGAGTTACTCTTGTGTAAATCTAATGGGTAAATATTGAGCGCTTAAGGTCAATTCAGGCATAATTATCACTAACTACACTAGACTGAATTAAGAAATTAAAAAACTAAGATAATTAAGAAACATAACCTTAAATTTTATAATAAATTTTCCGTGGTATGCAACAATAAGGTAAATGCCAAACAGATAATAAGCATATGTAAATACGACTGAATAAGTAAAAAAAAAAACAATATCTATTGCGCAGGAAGATTATTACTATATTTGCAGTTGTTGGGATTAAAAATCGTGATTTAAAACCAACTTATCTCTAAAAGTACCTTTTATTTCCTTATGTAACTACTGTGTTTTTCCTTAACACTGAAAATGTACGAATTTTTAAAATACAGAGGTGTCCCCATCTTCATTTTTATTTTTATACTTGGATAATAGTTATTTATGGTACTAGTGGGTAAAATAAGATATTGTCCACGAGAGAATGTTTGACCCACGACGGCCGTAGGCCGAGTGGGTCAATATTCTTGTGTGGACAATATCTATTTGCCCACGTGTGCCATACAAAATTTTATCCAATACATTTGTAATCATACGAAAATGCGGTTTTTAATAATGCTTTTTTATGTACACGCAATGTTTTATCTCATTACGGCTGCTGTAATAGCAGGCGGCTATGTTACAAAAAAAAACAATTGCAAGTTTGACAGTTCAAGATTTAATTTTCCGCGTGGCGTCATTTTTAAATTTAAAATGGATTTTGGAGAAGAAAATAGTGTTTTTATCCCTGAGGATATCCTGGAAGAAGCTAAAGTAGCTGCTTTTAATACACTACCGCCGAAATCAAAGGAAAAATATGAACACGAGTATAAAATTTTCGATAACTGGAGAAATTTGAGAAACATAAAAGGTTTAAATGAGGATGTTCTGCTTGCATACTTTTTGCATTTATCAAAGTCATTACAATCGAGTTCAATGTGGTGCAAATACTCAAAATTAAAGGCAACTATAAAAATCTTTGAGGATATAGATATTTCGAGGTAAAACATACTTATTTTTGTGATTTATTTTCTAAGTTTGTATATTTTAGGTTTACAAAGCTCACAGCTTTTTTAAAAGGTAAAAGCAGGGATTACAAGCCCAAAAAGGCTAGAATTTTAGAACGGGAAAATATAGTAAGATTTTTGGTGGATGCGCCAGACAGTCAGTATCTCCTGATGAAGATAGCTCTGATTATTGCAATATCAGGGGCATGTCGTTGTGATGAGCTAACAAAACTGACAACTGCTGATATTGAAGACAAGGGAGCATATTTATACATCAAAATTCCAGATTCTAAAACCAACAAGCCACGTAGTTTTGCTGTTATTGAAAAAGGATTTCCAGTAAACCCATTACAATTATACAAAAAATATGTATCCCTTAGGCCCAAAAATCCTAAAACAGATAGGTTTTTTCTATGTTACAGAGACCAGAAGTGTATATGCCAGCCAGTTGGCAGTAACACTCTTTCTAAGATACCATTTCATATCGCAAGATATTTAAACTTACCAAATTCTTCCGATTACACTGGTCACTGCTTTCGACGTTCCTCAGCAACATTGTTGGCTGATGGAGGAGCTGATATTATGGAAATTAAACGCCATGGAGCTTGGAAAAACAACAATGTTGCTGAGGGGTACATAGAGGATTCTATTAAGAACAAAATTGAAATTGCAAGAAAGATATCAGGAGCAAAAACATCTACTGTGGTTCGTACTCCTGTCCACATTCCTGCCACTGATGTCATTGCTTCAACATCAGCCACTGAAAGTGCTCCTGCCACTATTTCAGTCCCTCCTCCTCCTCCTCCTATTAATATATACTCCTCATCCAGACCGACAAGCCCCATTAATGTTACAGTGAACAATGCCTTAACTAAGGCCTTTGAAGGTCAGTTTGGGGGTATACACTTCCACGGACCCATCCAAAACATTAACATATATAAAAAAGAAACTGAATAGATTTTACTGTAGTTTTTATACAGTTTTTTGGTAACTTTAAAATTATTTCAATAAAATATTTTCAATGTTTCATTTATTAATTTAGAACTACCTATTTTGTACGTTTCATCTACTATAGAGGCTATTCTACATCGACCAGTTCGATGTAAAAACTATATATTTACAAAAAACGCAAGAAATATAAATATAGTTTATAAATAATAGTCTAAAGACTTCATGACTAAAGTAAATTAAAGTGAATCATTATGTGCTTAATATGAAATCGATATTTTTAAATTTTACAATTGATATAAAAGCATCCTTACATCAATAAACATCGAGATTCGATGATGAGTAGGCTTTGGAAAACAAACGTTTGACATTTCAATTATAAGGTTATGATAGCAATTTTATTGCTTTCAAAATTTCAACATTGTTACTGTTTATTTTAGCCGTTTGGCTCGTAAGATCAATTAAATGGGATCCCATGATAAACGCACACACCCCAATCACTAAAAAGTAAGTATTTCATTAAAAAACTGCCTTTTCTAAAAGAGTGGGGTAAAAATATTGTCTCACGTTGCTAGGGGAGACGTGAGACAATTTATAAACATTGAATAATATGTCAATTTCCTTAGGTAAGTTGACGACAGTAATCTAAGTCTTTATATTGATGTATTGGATAAAGGTTGTTTATAAAATTTTGCACTAAAGTTTGTGTATTTCAGAAATTCTTTTTCTATGGTGTATTTTAAGATCATCATCATTATTTTATGCTACATTTTATATTTTATTCGGCTGTAACATCACTACCATAAAAAATCTTTTTTTTATAACTTAAATTTCTATTTTCTTCTTTTTAAAATCTCATTTTTTATGTATTTTTAAGTAATATTTTTATATTCTTTTTTATTCCCTATTTGTAATTGGGTTATCCTGTAAATGGTGGTAAACAAATAAATAAATAAATAAATTTATCTTAATTGTTGCATACCACGGAAAATTTATTATAGAATTTGAGGTTATGTTTCTTAATTTTATTAATTTATTAATTTCCTAATTCAGTTTAGTGTAGTTAGTGATAATTATGCCTGAATCGACCTTTACCTATGATTAATAACAAATTATGCATTTTGCTTTCCCATTTTGAAAATTTTCAAAATTTCGGAAAGCCTTGTATTGGTGCAAAAATTTTCAAAATTTTTTTTTGCGTATTTTTGCGTTTTATGACGTTTTATGTCGATATAAATAATTTTCGAGCAAAAAAAAATGGTCGGTCAATCGGTGGGTCGATCGGTCTGTCCGGGAAATCTTGTGGGTACGAACTTAAGAACGCTTTAAGCTAGAGACTTGAAATTTGGCATACAGGTTGTTACGAAACGTTCTCGCTCGGGATTGTTTTTGGTAAACATTGGGGTGCGGCAAGGGGGGTAAATGGAGAAAAATATATTTTTTTTAGAAAAATTTGAAAATTGCTATACATGGGTTTTTCAGGTTGCTGAAATTGAATCTGATAATAATTTTTTTTAACTCTTCCCCCACGGGGGTTGGGGGGTAAATATTTTTAAATATTTTCAATATTTTCTTGAAGATTGGTCCACCCCTCAGGGGTGGGGGGTAGTTTTCGTGAAAACTGGTATATTGGGGTTTTTGAGATTGCTGAAAGTGAATCTGATAATAAAAATATTCTAAATCCACCCTCTGAGGGGTGAGGGGTAGTTTTCGTGAAAATTGGTATATTGGGGTTTTTGAGGTTGTTGAAAGGGAATCTGATTATAACAAAATTCTAATTTCACCGCCAAAGGGGCAGAGGGTAGTTTTCGTGAAAATTGGTATACTAAGGTTTTTATGGTTGCTGAAAGTGAATCTGATAATAAAAAAATCCATTTTACGCGCGGGGGTGAAAAATGAGAAAGCTCTTTTACTGGGCAGTGTATTTTACATACAGTGGGCGCCAATAGAGCAGGATGGAGGTAGCGCTAAAATTTTGTCTTAAAAAATATGTTTTTTTTTAAACAGCTTGTTATTTTTAAGAAGGAATAAATACAAAGGGAGCCCGTAAAATAAACATAGTATATTGCATTTTTCTACTTAGAAAAATTAATTTTCAAAAAAAAAATTGAAAATTCATTGAAAATTCGAAAAACGAAAAATTCAAAAAAAAAATTAAAAAAAAAATTTAAAAAAAAACTTAAAATTTTTCAATTTATTTAGAATTTCTCAATTTATTTTTTTAATTTTCTTTTTGTGAAAAACAAAAAATTGAAACATTTTTTTTTTGAAAATTATAGTATTTTCAATTTTTTTTTTTAAAGTCAACCTCCCTTAACTTTTTTTGGGGGTGTACATTTAAAAATGGTAGAATTGATCCTTATAATAAAAGTAATTTTTCCTAACAAAGTTACGTTAATCGGAAATTTCCTTCAGCTTTTTTTGATTTTTTTAAAAGTTTAACCCCTCATAACTTTTTTGTTTTTGTGGGGATTACTTTCAAAAACAATAGGGATCTTCCCCTTGTAGAACATTATTTTTCCTGAAAATTTCAATTTACCGCCTAGAAAGGGAATCCGATTTAACTTATTTGTATTAATACAATATTATTTAGCCTTCTTTAAATTTTTATTTTCCTCGGAAAACATAAATAAAAGGGTCGTATAGACAACCTTCCCTTTTCCTCTTTTTGTTCATATTCTCAGAGTTCATTGACATTTTATTAAACCTCTTAACTGGAACACCGCAAATTTATCCTGTCGAAAAACTAGGATAGCAAGTTATTTCCCTGACGACGTGAAGAAGTTTTTACGAATATTTCATGCGGGAAAAAGCTGGAACATGTTAATATTAATACTAATTTTGAAACATTTTCATAAAACTTTTTATTAGGGATTTCAGTCCTGAGATTCGGAAGCTTTAAATTTCGGGATCATTTTTTTTTTTCGGGATATTCCGAAATCCCGAAAATAGTGCTAAAAATTTAGAAAAATCAGAGTTAGGTAAATTAATTTGTAATGTTATAATTATTTTATATTGTGAAAAATTAGGTATTTTTTTGTTTTTATAGAATCTCCTATTTTAATTTTATTTATACAGGGTTTAAGTTTTTTTTTTTGAATTTTTTGTTTTTCGAATTTCCACTTTTTTTTTTTTTTGAAAATTAATTTTTCTAAAGTAATTAGAAAAATGCAATATACCATGTTTATTTTCGGGTTCCCTTTGTATTTATTCCTTCTTAAAAAAACAAGCTATTTTAAAAAAAAAACATATTTTTTAAGACAAAATTTAGCGTATTAAGTATTTCTTAATATTTAAAGAAACATATCGTTTTAAAGGTGAGTTTTGGGCTAAATGAAAATAATATGTTTTTATCAAATTATATTAGTGTCCTTTGATTATACAATTAATAAACAAATATCGGGACTAGGACTTTAAATAAAAACACTAACTTTTATGCACTAGCGACGTTTCGTCTTTAATCAAGACTTTATCAAGCTAAAAGAGAGAAAAATATATAACTTAAAAACATATATAACTTAAAAAAAAAAATATATATTTTTTTTTTTTTTTTTTATTTTTTTAATATTTTTTTTTTTAAGTTATATATTTTTTTATGTTATTATTACATAAGGTCTTTTTCTCTCTTTTAGCTTGATAAAGTCTTGATTAAAGACGAAACGTCGCTAGTGCATAAAAGTTAGTGTTTTTATTTAAAGTCCTAGTCCCGATATTTGTTTATTAATTAATATGTTTTTGTTTAAAAAAAGTGCAAAATGATGAAAAACTGTTTAGGAAGTTTATTTGTTAATTTTAATCCAAATAATTATTCGTTAACAATTTTTGTGATCGTAAACGTGACAATAATGCTAACGTGCTAAATGCCTCTATCTTATCTTAAAAAAAGTGACGTTTTTTTGTTTTTCTGAACATTAACATAACATTTGGAATGTATAATAAAAACACTCTACAATATTAATTAATGATTAATGGGCCTATTAATCACGGGTCTGTAAAAATAAATCGTTTAAAATTTAAAACGACCGTGGATAAATTATAGAATTCTACTCGCGTATAATAGCTACTAATCATTCGGGTGATTAGGTCACTCGCCTTTCGGCTCTTGTCCCAAAATTCACCCTCATTGATTAATAGCAATTATTATACGCTCATTGAATAACATACTATTATTAACAGTCTCTTAAAACTTTCTTATGGAAATAAAGGTATTCAACACGTTATAAGCCACATTAAATTACTAGTCTGGGGTCACACTGTTTAGGTTATTATGCTATAACGTTGGAACTGCTCGATTGCTTTACAATATTATAAGTACAAATACATAGGCAAAAAACAGGTGGCCTTTTTTATGACCTTTCAAAAGCTTTTGATACTATAAACCATAAGTTACTATTAGAAAAGTTATTTGCATATGGAGTACGTGGACCTGCCCTCAGGTGGCTGGAGTCCTACCTGTCTGGGAGATACCAGATTGTAAAAATGTCAAATGTATTTTCGAAGAAGCTTTCTTGTGAATCAGGTGTACCACAGGGAAGTATATTGGGACCATTATTATTCATAATTTTTATTAACGATTTGTCTTTTTTTAATAATGAACATCTAATATTATTTGCTGATGACACTTCTGAGATCGTTTCTGCAGGGGATTTCACCTCACTCAGTGAAAAATTAAATACCTGCATTCTAAATATGTCAACTTGGTGTACTAATAATGGACTAATTTTAAATTCTTCCAAAACCAACTTTATTTTGTTTCACCCGCTGAGATCAAATCCTAATCAGAGTATTCTGGTCAAATCTGGTAAAAGTATTGTCCAGCAGAGCGACAGTGGTAAATTTCTGGGTATTTTAATAGATTCTACCCTTTCATGGAAGGGACATATAGAGGGTCTGGTTAAGAAGTTGGCTACAAAGTGCTATTGTATTTCTCAAATTAGAGATACAGTCAGTCCTTCTACACTTAAAAAATATTATTTTGGATGCATAAATTCATTACTTACATACGGTCTTCTTTGTTGGGGAAACAGTGCCCACATTAGCAAGGTTTTTATTCTTCAAAAAAGAATTATCCGTTTGATGTTCAAAGGCTCGTTTAATTCCTCTTGCAGGACACTGTTTAAACAGCATAGAATTCTCACTATTTATAGTATGTATATACTTGAAAGCGTTGTTTACATCAGGAAAAATTTAGATAGTTTTGTTAACTGTGGGGATGTTAATTTGTACGTCACTCGTCAATCAGATTCTCTATATGCCCCCCCTTATAATCTGGTTCAGGTAGGTAGGGGCCCCAAGCTCACCGCCATTGGGCTGTATAATAAGTTGCCTAATTTTATCAAAAACTCTGGCAGCCTCAACCAATTTAAATACAGAACAAAAAATTATCTGAGCGAAAATTGTTTTTACTCTCTCTCTCTGAATTTTATGGTCACTAAATTTTAATTTGTGTGTACTTATTTATTATAATTTTATATGTTTTTATACTGGCTAATATTGTATTGACTACATCCGATTTGTACTATACATCAATGGATCTGAATAAATCTAATCTAATCTAATCTAACATACCTCAAAAGCAACTGAAAAACTAGTCTGATTAGTCCAATATACATTGTGTAATACACAATGTGTATTTTGTATGTTAAATCCGTAAAAATTAACAATAAAACAACAAAATATTTTAATTTTTAATACATAGCCCTTGGTCCCACAGAAGAAGTTATTTTTATTTTGACATGACATGATTCATGTCAACCATGAACCATCGTTAGGTGCAATGTTGCCAAACCGTGCATTGACATGTCAAAATTCGTAATTAAAATAATTAATTAAAGTATGTTCCGGGATGTTAAAAGGTACATAAAATTTTGGCTAAGCATTTATTTTTTATGTATCTATAAGCACGTAAAGTATTATCGTTGCAGGCGATTTCGCCCAAAATACGATACCCTCCTTTGTCAAAATAAATCCTTTTTGTTTAATTGGGATATTATTTTTATGTGTGAATTCTAAATCTAGATAAAAAAAATCAAATAATAGTCACAGATACGCTTTGATTTTCTTTGCTTGATTAAAAAAAAACTAAGATTTCATGGTAGAGTTTTGTTTGTACAAATTAACTAATTGACCGTTATTTAAAATAAATAAATAAATAATTAAATAAATATTGTTTATTTTGTTTAAGTGTTTTGTCGCATTTTCCAGTCGCTCCACTGATATATTAATAATGAAAAACTATCGACTTTTAAATCAATACTATTATTAGTATTTTTTAGGGTTCAAAACCGGTGCACCGCGGTGTGTGTAAAATAACTTTTTTACAAAAAAATTCACAACGATTTTTCATATTTTTTTAATGTCTAATAACACAGGTTTAGTTAAAAAAAAAAGTCAGGACTATTTGACCGGACTATGGTATTCCTAGGTATTTTGGCTTGGATCAGATCAGATCCCGGGGTCAGTCTTGCCCCATCACGTCAGGAAAACGAGATTTGAAGGTCATTTGAGGTCAGGTTGATTTTTGGGAGCGGCCCCGCGACAATATCTCAAGCGACCTGTTAACTTCACGGGTAACTGTGTAGGTCTTGAATACTTTCTGAACGTTGAGATGTTGTCCCGGGGCCGATCCCAAAAATCACCATTTTGACCTCCAAATGACCTTGAAATCTCGTTTTCCTGACGTGATGGGGATGACCCCGGGATGAAATTCAGGGCGCCAAAATACCTAGGAATACCATGTCCAAAGTCCAGTCAAATAGTCCTGACTATTTTTTTGTAAACCTGTGTAATTATTATTATTAATTATAATTAATTTTAAGACCAAATGCAAAATAACGCAGGCTAACAAATTTTTAACCTTTGATTTTTTCAAAAAATAATTTTTTTTCAAAAAAAGTTTCTTTTTTCGTAAAACGAAAAATAAATTAAAAAAAAAGTTAAAAAAAAATTGTTTTTACCCCTATTTTACCCCCTTACCCCATTCCGATTTTTACCAAAAACAATCCCAGCCTAGAGTTTTGGATAATCAACCTATGGTCCAAATTTGAAGTCTTTAGCCCAAAGCGTTCTTGAGTTATCGTGGTCACAAATTTCCCGGACACACAGACCGACAGACCGAACGACCGACAGACAGAATTTTTTTTTTGACGGAAATCATATTTTTTGGATATAAAACGTCCAGAAACGTAAAAAAAGCAATAAAAATGTTTCGAAATTTATTTACTAACGCAAGACTTTCCTTGGGGAAAGTAATAGGATTTAAGCAAAAAGTTTTTGTTTCGAGGTTATATCGAAAGCACATTCACGTATCCGGAAATCCATATCGCCGCAATTATATTACCGCCAATATGAAGTTGACTTTACAAGCAGTTATAGATGGAAAAATGTCGTTTGGGTAAGCTACTGAAACTTACAATGTGCTAGATCAAAATATTATTAAAGTGGAGTGTTTGAGGAATTTTAGGAAGCATAAAAATAAATTTTTCTATTTTGCGACTCTAATAAGCTCATAATCACACGCATTTTGCGTGTTCTTATAGGCCCATAAGAGGTCTCTACTTTTTTTTCTGTTGGGTTGGCAACATACAAAAGCCTATCTCTTGACGTTTTCGGTGCAAATGTCAATGTCGATTTAAAGTTTAATTTTTTACAAAATTTTGTGTTTGGGTTATTTTTTACCGTGTTAAAATTGTGGACTGGTTAATTGCAGTGAAAAAAGAAGCGATGACTGTAAATATTTTGTACTCTACTAGTTTGATTGTTATTATTTTTTTTTATAATTCTGTATCTTGTTGTTTGACTCATCCTTTAATTGGTTTTTACTGTTGGATGTAACAATAAATAAATAAATAAATAAATAAATAAAATAAATAAAATATATCAAAATATCATTCTTAGTATTTTAAACATAGTGTAAACTGTAATGCCAACCCAAAACAAAAATCCCTAAATCAGTCATGATATTAAGTTTTTTAAATTTTAGAGCAAAATAGAAAAAATTGTATAAAGCGCTCGTTTCATAACACGTTTTTAGAGCACTAGTACTTTAGAAAACTCACCGCAAGCGGCTCGTTTTCTAAACTTGTACTCGTGCGCTAAAAACGTATGTTATGAAACTAGTACTTTAGTATACTATTATTTATTAGCGATAGAAATATTATAGACATAATATGTCTATTATTATTATTATTGCTGTGATATTATCACGAATAAATTACAAGCTGATAGAGCCTATCATACACTGACAGATAATAGCGTTATTAATACAACAACATAGAGTTATATATGCGCCAACCAAAAATTGTACTATAGTTTAGCACTAACTATGACATAAGATAACATTTGTTGTTGTATTTATTACAATTTTATGGTGGTTACTTTTACAGCTGGTTGTTGTATCGTATACTATATTTATGTTATAACTTATTACAAAATATGGTGATGTTTTATAACTTAATATTTATCTCTCTCTCTCTCTCTCTCTTAAATTAATAAATTGACTTAATTTATTTAAATATCACGATTAACTGTACCCCATACTGACTCACTGTACCCCTTGTAGTGATTCACTGTACCCCGTACTGGGGGCTCAGTGAATCAAATGACATACTGTCAAAAAAGTACTTGTAAAAATCATGGTGTATTCATTTTCAATTTAAACCTGCAAATTATATTAGCTTAAAGATCAAAGAAACGTAGTATAAAAAAGTTATTGTCAAAACTTTTAAAAATATGCGCTCTAAAAGAGTAAGTGACTCACTGTGCCCCCTGTTCCCCTATACCAAAACCCTGGGTTATATCGAACGATGAAAAATCAAAAAAAAATAATAATTCTCTAACAAAAAAAAAAACTATTTTAGTAATAGGGGTTCATAAAAAACAAACTCGAAAGTGTTCTAGGAAAGAATAAGCGATTTTTGAATAGGGTTCCAAAATTACGTACAAAAATGTAAAAAAAAACATTCTATATATACTCGGTTGACGGTATCTCAGATACATCCAGTAGAAAATAGGTTTAAATTCAAACTTTTATTCTAATTTAGATCTTAAGACTTGAATATCTTACTTCCCAGGAACAACCCTAGCAAACTCCGGGACATAAGAAAACACAGATAAGGACCCCAAATTGCATCGAAGGCTTTCCACGCACAGTCAAATAAACACAACCTACCGTGGAGTGCTTGAAGCAGACATGGTGTAGCTTCTATCGATCAACTGCACTTTGCACTTTAACCACGTTCGTTGCAGATTTCAGCGAGTTTTCAGTTACAGTAAGGATCGACGACTAAGGGTTGTTGCAGGAGATTTCAGTCGTGTTATCGTTAGACATGCGCCCGCAATTTATAAGCGTAGGAGATATTTAAAATTCCTTTTACCGGTGTTTGATACGCTGATTTGTTTACCATTTTCCAGGGTGAAGGTCAGGAAATCTGTTATTATGTAATAATTGGAATTAATTTACACTAGGGTGGTCCCATTTTATCCTCGAACAGCGCCCGACACATTTTAGGTTCTCGTTCACCGTTGTTTCATATAATGGTTTGTTCCCCATTTTCCAGGGTAAAGGTCTGACAAACTGTTATTATTTAATAATAGAAGTTAGTTTACATTAGAGTGGTCCTATTTCAGCAGGATAATTGTCCCGGAATTAGCTAGTCTGAGAAATTTTTGACTTTTATTGTATTTAAGTTTTACTTGTGTTTGATATGTTGATCTTTTATAGTATATTAAAGTACTAGTTTTATAACATACGTTTTTAGCGCACTAGTACAAGTTTAGAAAACGAGCCGCTTGTTTTCTAAAGTACTAGTGCGCTAAAAACGTGTTATGAAACGAGTGCTTTATACAATTTTTTCTATTTTGCTCTAAAATTTAAAAAAACTTACGTTTAAATTGATGACTGATTTAGGGATTTTTGTTTTGGATTGGCATTACAGTTTACACCATGTTTAAAATTCTAAGAACAAATGATATTTTGATATATTTTATAGTCATCTCTTCTCTTTTTACTGCAATTAACCAAGCCACAATTTTAACATGGTAAAAATAACCTAAACACAAAATTTTGTAGAAAATTCAACTTTAAAGCGACATTGACATTTGCAGGGAAAACGTCAAGCAATAGGCCAGGTCTGTTGCCAACCCAAAAAAACAAAAAGTACAGACTTCTTATGGGTCTATAAGAACACACAAAATGCGTGTGATTATGAGCTTATAAGAGTCGCAAAATAGAAAAAGATTTTTAGAGTGGAGGTCAAAAAACTGTTATTATGTAATTATTGAAATTAATTGGTCTTATTTCAGCAGGAAAAAGTGTACAAAATTAAACAAACTTTGAGAGTTTTTTCGGTGTTTAATATGCTGATATGAGTTTTTAGGGTGTCAGAAAAAATGTTATTATGCAATAATTTAAATTTACTTACAATAACTAAAAGAGATTCCCAGTTTTTAGTAGCTTAAAGCATTATTATAAAATTTTCCAATAAAAACAGAATTAGTAAGTTAAAACCAATCAAACATAATAATAACACTGTGCGACAGAAAATTTAGGCTGTCCAAAATTAATGGAGAACCCCTAGCACAAGCTAAAGCTTATTTGGGGCTCTCCATGGATCTGTAATAATTTCAAACAAATAAACAAATAAAATATTAAATTAAGAAATTCTTGATCCTTACTCATATTGGAGTTGATTTAAATAAACCATAGAAAAAATGTTATCTCTCCAAAATATAAATTTATTGTCTATTAAACAAACATTACAGCGACAATTGTTTCGACTTTTTTTAACATAAAGTCATTTTCAAGCTACAAATAATGAAAAATTAGGTTGAAAATGGTACAATTCCATTTAGAAAAACTTACTTTTTAAATTTATAAACAAAATAACTTGAGTACACATTATTAGAATGGTTTATTTAAATAAAATATTGTTTTTTACAAGGTTTCATAATTTTTATTTCATATTATTAAAATTCCACATTGTTTTTACGATACTTTACTAATTGTAAGAATATTATTGTTAAATATTTATTTTAGCTAGACGGTTTTTTAAACAAAATATATGAAACGTTGCAAGCACCCTGTCAAAACATCGGCACTATTGAGAAAACTAATAACATGCTATTAGAACAGGGTAGCATAACATAATTACAATTTTACTACTACTCCTCACTGCACAAACTAACTTGTATAATATTTATATTAAACTTTAGCTTTTCTTGTACACTTAATATATAATTAAAATTAATAATAAAAATATGTTTTTACTTGGATGCAAGTTGAACTTATTAATTACAATTTTTGATTGATTTTAAAAACAAATGAATTGAAGCTTAAAATTTGTACACTAGAGCCATCTAGTTTGCAAATTTCAAACTAGTTTTGTTGATTTTAAATTCTGTATCTTTAAAACATTATATTCTAGCAAAAAACTGTATATAAATTTTTTATAGGGCTTACAAAGAGCTTTTATTTAAAATATAATTTTTTGAAATCGGGTTATACATTTGTGAGATATGCTAAAAAAACCTTTTACTGCTTTAAAAGCCAATATCTCGAAAACAATGCGTTTTAGGAAAACGTTGCTTATAACATTTTTTGACCAATTTAAAATTATCTTTTATATGTGCTAAATTAACCAAATACAATAATAATTGCCTTAATTATAAACAAAAAATGCTAAAAATAGGAGTTTTACCCTATTTTTGCCCCCTTACCCCCAGGTCGTTTACCTCCAAAATCTAATCAGCTCTTCGGAATATGATAAGAAACAATATACAAAAAACTGCAAGTCGATATCTCATGTAGAAATGGAGTTAAAGAGTTTACACCCAGACAGACAGACAGACATACAGACGCAAAAATTTTTTTTACTGATTTCGACTCAGAATGGTCTAAAACGTCGAGAAATGTGAAAAAAACGTGGTAATATATTTTGACTTTTCGGCGAAGATTTTAATACATCGGCACTGTTAGTAGCACTAAGTGCCGATGTAATTGGTTAATGTAATATTTAAGCATAGCAAACATTCTGTTTAATTTATTTATAGAATTTAAGATAAGAGTGCAATGATAATTATTATTATTATTATTATAACTATGCATTGTTTTTGTAACAGAATAATTTTTAATTTAGTGTGCTGAGTCCTTCGCTTCTTACGGACCTGATGTGAATTTTCAAACTCAATTCAACCTAAATGTCACAAAAAACGTTAGTCCAGTTTTTTTGTGGTTAGCCGTTTCGGTTTCTGGAAGTTTTCGCCTGAAAAATAAAAGACCAAAGCGATCAACCACCAAAACACACTAACACCCCCAACTAGACAAAGCAACAAACGATCGAGTGACCATAATACTTCTTGTTTTAGATTTAACAGGTTGACTACCAGAGCGGTCGTATACGACCCCTGACTAACTTGTATATATTATGACTTGATCTATAAGTTAAATATTATTTGATGCGAATTTATTTGATATTTTTCAGATAAATTGAACAAAACAAAAAATGATTATCCAGTTTGAAAATTCATTCATGGTTCTGAACGTCTGAACTTCTTATAGTGAAGTGGTTTATTATAAAATAATTAAAAAAAAAGCTTATAATCGACTTCACGTTAATTTTATTGTTTAAAACAATTAGTGTGACCGCGGTTTCGCTATAGTAGATATAGCATCTACGGACTTAAATACATATAATGGGACATCTTTAACATTCTGGTCATAAATAACACTAAGGACATTACACAATTAATAAATTAGGTTACAAATTAATTGTGTAATGTCCTTAGTGTTATTTATGACCAGAATGTTAAAGATGTCCCATATATATGTAGGTTACATAACCTAATTCATGTCACTGAAAATGCATATTTTTAATTTGTAACCTAATTTATTAATTGTGTAATGTCCTTAGTGTTATTTATGACCAGAATGTTAAAGATGTCCCATTATATGTATTTAAGTCCGTAGATGCTATATCTACTATAGCGAAACCGCGGTCACACTAATTGCTTTCAACAATAAAATTAACGTGAAGTCGATTATAAGCTTTTTTTTTAATTATTTTATAAAAAATGATTATTTTTGAACTTTTTCATTCTGATTCAGCGAGTCAAAATTAGTAGGATTAGAATTATATCGTTGGTTATAGTGCAAAATGTGCTATGCAAAAAAATCTAGTTTCGGATAGCACGTATTGCATTATCACCAACTACACAACTATGTAGGTACTTATATTCAGTACAAGGACTATGTAATTATAATGGGACCATTTATTTTTATTGGAAGGAACAATAGGTTTTTATTTTATATTTTCTACAGTAACTTACTGTTGTTTATTTTACCATTACTCTCTATAGCTTTTCTGTTTATTCAAGTCATACCGGGACGCAAAATAGTATGTCAAGTTATAAAGTTGGCCCGGGCACAAAAATAGTTATTTATGGTACTAGTGGTTAAAGTAAGATATTGCCCATGAGAAAATTAGGGCGAGGCGTCAGCCAAGCAGGTTAATTTTCGAGAGGGCAATATCGGTTTACCCATGAGTGCCATACAAGGTTTTATCCAATAAATAGCTTAGGAATTCATATTTTTATTAAAAATTTTAATGACATTTACAAGAAAATAATTTGACAAGTGACATTTGAGTGGGTAAAATAAATAATTATCCACTTAATAAAGTAAAAGCCACGCGGGGGTTATTATTGAGTTTATCTATTTAAAATAAAGCTGGTAATTGTCTTATTATCTGTATGTATTGGATAAAAGGCATTTTTTTTCCGAAATTTTGTATCTTGTTATTTTTTTAACACATTAACTAAATCATTGGCGCAAACGACTGGAAATTCGAAACAGGTGCAATATATATTGTTTATACCTTTACGGACCTTCTCTAAAAGCAACTCCCACAGATTTAAAACATTTCATTTAAAACTAATTGGACACCAAAAATATTTTTTATATTTATTTTATAATTTCAAAATTAGTTAAAACGTAGAGGAAAGTCGCCTAATTTCGGATACCATTTACAATGTATTCAATATTTAATACTCGGTATTACTTTTTGATATTTTTTTTATATAACCAGATACAACTTATTATAGAGAACCATGATTTATTATAAAAGCAATTTTATTACAGTTTATTATTTCCAAAAAACACGGTTAAAAAAAATCAGCGCATTTTTGTGCATTTGAAAAAGGGCTCCTAATTTCGGACATATCCGAAAAAAATTTTTCAAGACTAGATCTGGATCCCATTGCTTATGTTTCTTGTTATTCCTTCAAATTTAAGACGTAATTTAATCATTAAGCGATTTTCTACGAAATACTATAGGAACTATAATTTTAGATTCCCAATTTCGAATATCTTAGTATCTTAGGTAATTTTCGTTTTTTCAAAATTGTTTATCTTAGTTTGTTGTATCATTATAAAAATAATAATTAATGGTTGGTTATCCTGAATAATAATTACCTTGCGGATATCCGAAATTAGGAATCAAATGCACAAAAATGGTCTATCCGAAATTAGGCAACTTTCTGGTTTTTAGATTAGAAATTTGTAGAATGTTTACGTTTTCAAATTGCTTAATTATGAATAGTGGATCAACTTAACTAACATCATAACTTACCCAAGACAGAATCACGAACTTTTATAACGATTATTTATAAAATAAACAAGCATAATAATGCAACTGAGCACAAAACTGCCATTTGCAATATAAACGATTTGTGCTGCCATTTAAAGGGGAGAAGCTCTACCGTTATCATATTACAGGACGTATTTAGTTTGACTTTTGGCTTCACATAAAAGTAGGTTTCTGTTTACCTTTGCAGACAGTATCTTAAATACACTACTATCCGAAATTTGGAAACCATCCGAAATTAGGCGCATTTCCTCTACTAATCTTTAATTACATAAGCGATAAAATTTAAGGTACCATATGCAATAAAACAATAAGTCGTTGATAAAAATTGTCATGCGTTTACATACAGGGTTACTCAGAAATAAGTTGAAGAAATTTAAAAAGTTTGGTCCGGAAATGAGCCCTAAGGGAGCTGCGGCCCTTCGAAGATGGACTTTTTGAATTTTTAATGGGCGATTCTTCACTTGAAACTAAGCAATAAAGTATTCTTTACCAAAACACCTAAATTTAATATTAAAGGAGTTTATTATTCCATCAATCTATTTTCTAATCATCGTACAGAGTCTAAAATAGATTGATGGAATAATAAATTAATATTTTTATAATTTTGTTTAAAATTAAAAATTTCTGTCCTTATTAAAGGAGTTATAGCCTTTTAAAATGTAAAATTTTTAGTGGGGCAAAATGTTCCTTCCTCATAATTGCATTTTTTTAAACGGTTGCTCCTACAGTGTTACACTATAGTACATTTTTTATGTATTTTTACTGAAGGAATCTATATATTTATTAAAAAAAAATCAAAAAAAAAATACACATAAAAAAGTTTGGGGCAAAATGTGATAATATTTTGTCCGTCTAGGCACGCCTCTGGTTAAACTCAAAAAAATAACTTAACATAAACTTATTGCCCTTATTAATACTAGTATACATACAAAAGCTCGTCGTTCTAGCTTAATGGGTACAAGAGTTATTCATTAAAAACTTTATTGTTATTACAATTTTAAAGAGCCGTAGCTCCCTTAGGACTCATTTCCGGAGCATCCTTTATAGGAACTTTTTTCATGTTTTTTAACGTAGAATCATCGTAGAATCACCTCTTAAATTTTTTGAACTTATTTCTGAATAACCCTGTATAAATATATTTAATATTGATAAATAATATTTATACATATTATAAATTTTCAACAAGGTTTTTTATTATCAGATTTTCTTTCAGCAACCTTAAAAACCCCAATACACAAATTTTAACAAAAACTACCCCCCCACCCCTCAGGGTGTGAAATTAGAAAAATTTTATTAAAAGATTCAGTTTTAGCGACCACAAAAACCCCAATATATAAATTTTCAAGAAAACTATCCCTGCCCCTCAGAGGGTGGAGTAAGATTTTTTTATTATCAGATATACTTTCAGCAACCTGAAAAAGTCCAATATACCAATTTTCACGAAAACTACCCCCCACCCATTTGGGGGTGCAGTTAGATTTTTTTTATAATCATATTCACTTTCAGCAACCTCAAAAACCCCAATATACCAATTTTCACAAAAACTACCCCTCACCCCTCCGGGGGTGAAATGAAAAAAAAATTATTATCAGATTCATATTCGCCCAAACTCCAAAAACCCGTATATACAAATTTTGACAAAAATATTGAAAATATTTTAAAATATTTACCCCTCGGGGGTGGAGTTAGAAAAAATGTATTATCAGATTTAATTTCAGCAAGCTCAAAAACCCCTATACAGCAAATTTTAACCCCGAGCTAGAACTTTTGGTAACATATCCGTATATCAAATTTCAAGTCTCTAGCTTTAATTCTTCTTAAGTTATCGTTCCCACAAGATTTCCAGGACAGACCGATCGACCGACCGAGCGACAATTTTTTTTTGCTTGAAATTGATTTATATCGACATAAAACGCCATAAAACGCAAAAATACGCAAAAAAATGAAAATTTTTGCACGTATACAAGGCTTTCCGAAATTTTGAACATTTACAAAATACGAAAGCAAAAACGATGATAATGATTTTTTCTTATATTCCTATTTTTTAACCTACATTTTAGTAAACTCATCCATCGTACTAAACTTTTTAAACGTGCGTATCTAGTATCTTTATTTTAATTGTTTTTAATTGTATATATATTTTAGCACAACCACTCACATCACACTCGTGTTCACTTGATGAAGGATATAGTAAGTATATTGTATAATTATTATAAACACATTATGTCGCAATTGATAAGCGACAGAGCCTACACTAACTTTAAAAAGTTATAAAGGAATATGGGATTTCCGATTGTATTACATTTTTGCTGTTTATAGACGACCTTCCGTTATAACAATATGAAGCGAACACGAGAATAGTATATTCTATAACTAGTATGGAATAGACAATATTCCGCGCGAGCGGAAAGTATGACGGTTCCGCGAGCGCCGAATGACTATTCCATACGTGTTGTAGACTATACTTTTTATTCGACTGCAAATATGAAACACTGTATGGCTTTAAACTGCGGCTCGAACTGCGGACAAGGTTAAAAACAATGTTCTTTCTGACTCGACATTGTAAATGCAACAAAACACATATTTTTAAATAAAGCAATTAATGTTATTAAATAATTTTATCAAATCAGTACTTAAAAAGATTTTTATTTAATTTTAGCACATATTTACAAATTATAGTACAAAAATTGAAGGTTATGTCAGATTGTTGTGACAGATATGAGGTTTAAATATTTAACAATAGATGGAGCAGTTTTAATTTTTTGAACTAAATTGATAAAAAACTGGTCAAATATTAAGAAAAACTAATAAACTTTATGTAATTTTATCGCAAAACTTTAAATTGCATTAAATTATTCAATATTTCATGGTAAAAAATATATATATATATATATATATATATATATATATATATATATATATATATACACGGTGTATTTGAAATAGCGTAGGAAATTTTAACAGGTGATTCTACATGATAAAATATGACAAATATATATGTCTAAAATATATGTCTAATATATATGTCTAAAAATGCGTCATAAGGGAGCTACGCCCCTTTGAAAGTGACTAAAAAAATCGGTTTTTATTTAATAACTTAGGAACCGTTTGAGATATATCAACGAGGTTTTGCACGTTAACTAATCCTACCAAGGCCCGTTTTTATGTGTTATTTTCATGTACTTATTTCAACCAGGGCTGTGCGAAACGGGAGGGGGGCTTATCAGTTTTTTGTCCCAACCTTTTTTCTGTGTAACTTTTTTGCAATTTTATTTTTGAAATATGATTCCTCAGGTCAAAATACATAAAAAAATGTACTCTTGTTGTAATACTGTAGAAGAAAAATTCATTTGAAGGTGAAATTCCACGTTTCGAGGACGAAAAATTAAATACTAAAATGTTGAAAACCAAAATTTTAATGATGCAGGGCGAATGTACATTAAAAACTAAAAAAAAACCTCATATACAGGTACTTCCAAAAATCAATCATATGGTCTCCTAAATATGCACCATTTTTAAAGGGCTATGGTAGCTTTAAAAGCGTTTTTTCGACCTACATGTATGGAAACTTTTTTTCTTAGTTTTTGATGTAGAATAACATTGCATCATTAAAATTTTGGTTTTCGACTTTTCAGTATTTAATGTTTCGTCCTCGAACCGTGAAAATTCACCTTCAAATGAACTTTTCTCGAAAACGGTTAATCCTACAGTATTACAACAAGAGTACCTTTTTTATGTATTTTGACCTGAGAAATCATATTTCACAACTAAAATTGCAAAAAAGTTACACAGAAAAAAGTTTGGGACAAAAAACTGATAAGGCCTCCCCGTTTCGCACACCCCTGGTTTAAATAAGTACGTGAAAATGACATACAAAGATGGGCCTTATTAGGATTAATTTACGTGCAAAACCTCGTTAATATATCTCAAAGGGTTCCTGAGTTATTAAATAAAAAACGATTTTTTTAGCCAATTTCAAAGGGGCGTAGCTCCCTTATGACGCATTTTTAGACATATGTTTATAGGAACTTTTTGTCATATTTTATCATGTAGAATCACCTGTTAAAATTTCCTACTCTATTTCAAATACACCCTGTATATTTTTTTTTGCTAATTTTGTTACAGTTTTCTTTACTTTTATAAACAAGAGATGGCACTACATGTGCTCATTCTAACACTTGATACGGAATATTCATACCGTATCTAGAGCTAGAATGGATTCATTCTGTCTTTGAAAAGTGTGCGTATTTATATTCTAAAGCAGTCGTAGAAAATAATAATTCATAATCCATAAGTCCAAAAATGATTGATTTAAGGGCCAACGTTAATTCTAATTGTACATCTACGGAAGTCGAGGAGGATAAGTACATAAATAAATCTTTTTCTTCAAGCGTACTAAAATGTTCATATTTTAAAACTGAACACACTAGTTAGAAGTGATCTAATTTTTTTACAGTTAAAAAATGAGTTCATTGTTGTACGCCGTAAAAAAAAGTTAGTTAGCAAAACCACAACTGGCTGCAGCACTCTTTGACTTTGAGGACAGCCATACTTCAAACTTATATGTTTATTATGTAAACAGGTGGTTGACTGGAGATTCTGTGCAAAAACCTTGTGTGAAATTGATTAAAAATGATTAAAGAAAAATATATGGTTTATACATCTAAAAATCTCTCTACGAAATTGCAAATGCTACATTAGACAAGTTACCATCGAAATCGCGAAAAGTTTAGTTTAGCATAGGAAAAAAAATTAAAATGAGCTAGGGAAGGTTTAAGTTTATTTCGAAAGGGTTTTATTGGCCTATTTTAATTTAAAAAAAAAAAACATACTTTATTACTGAATAAATTAAATTCAAAAATTAATATTTAAAAAAAACATATACAGGGTGTATTTGAAATAGGGTCGGAAATTTTAACAGGTGATTCTACATGATAAAATTTGACAAAAAGTTCCTATAAACATATGTCTAAAAATGCGTCATAAGGGAGCTACGCCCCTTTGAAATTGGCTAAAAAAATCGGTTTTTATTTAATAACTCAGGAACCCTTTGAGATATATTAACGAGGTTTTGCACGTGAATTAATCCTAATAAGGCCCATCTTTGTATGTAATTTTTACGTACTTATTTAAAACAGGGGTGTGCGAAAAGGGGGGTCCTTATCAGTTTTTTGTCCAAAACTTTTTTCTGTGTAACTTTTTTGCAATTTTATTTTTAAAATATGATTCCTCAGGTCAAAATACATAAAAAAGGTACTCTTGTTGTAATACTGTAATAACCGTTTTCGAGAAAAGTTAATTTGAAGGTGAAATTTCACTGTTCGAGGACGAAAAATTAAATACTAAACTGTCGAAAACCAAAATTTTAATGATGCAATGTTATTCTACATCAAAAGCTAAGAAAAAAAGTTTCCATACATGTAGGTCGAAAAAACGCTTTTAAAGCTACCATAGCCCTTTAAAAATGGTGCATATTTAGGAGACCATAGCTCCATTAGGATTCATTTTTGGAAGTACCTGTATATGAGGTTTTTTTCTTAGTTTTTAATGTACATTCGCCCTGCATCATTAAAATTTTGGTTTTCAACATTTTAGTATTTAATTTTTCGTCCTCGAACCGTGGAATTTTACCTTCAAATGAATTTTTCTCGAAAACGATTAATCCTACAGTATTACAACAAGAGTACCTTTTTTATGTATTTTGATCTGGGGAATCATATTTCAAAAATAAAATTGTAAAAAAGTTACACAGAAAAAAGTTTGGGACAAAAAACTGATAAGCCCCCCCCGTTTCGCACACCCCTGGTTTAAATAAGTACGTGAAAATTACATACAAAGATGGGCCTTATTAGGATTAATTCACGTGCAAAACCTCGTTAATATATCTAAAAGGGTTTCTGAGTTATTAAATAAAAACCGATTTTTTTAGCCACTTTCAAAGGGGCGTAGCTCCCTTATGACGCATTTTTAGACATATGTTTATAGGAACTTTTTTTCATTTTTTATGATGTAAAACCATCTGTTAAAATTTCGGACCCTATTTCAAATACACCGTGTATAGGATGCTTGAAGAAAAAATAGTATGTTTCACTCAGAGGAAAAGTAATTTTTTTACTCGTCTGTAGTTTCCGGACTTCGCTTTGCGTCGTCCGTAAATTCTACAGGCTAGTAAAAAAAAAGCTTCACTTTTCCTCTTAGTAAAACAATTTACTATTTTTTAATGAATAAAAGTCCAGTCAATAAACGAGAAATATCTATATGAAACTGCAATAAATGTACACATGCTGATATTTTAAAGAGTAGTAGTGGATGGTAACTGTTAGTTTTTCACCGGGTGATTTGCGTAAGGGGTGTCCGCTATCTTGAATTTTAGGGGTGAGTGCGGTTATCTCGCTTAATATGTATCTTACGATAAAATGCATATAATCAATTTCCATAAATCATTGTTTTAAGGGCCAACGTTAATTTTATCTACGGTAGGTAGGTGTATAGAAGCAAAACCTATGTAGGTATTTGCTGCGGTGGATTTGGTGTGGTTTTTAAGATATTAACAATGAAAGGTCAGAAACTTTCTATTTTTGTACATTTAGGCATACCAGTAAAAAAGTTGTTTTTTTATCAAGAGTCAAAGTAACCATCTTGTAGGAAATTAAGAAAACCTTCAAAATGGCTTTTTTAAATGTCGATAGGATGATCTGTTGCTTAGAAAACTGCAAAAAAACAATCAAAATTTGCATATTAATCAATAAAAAATAAATTTTGCAAAAATAAACCTACGACTTTGTTATTATGTAAAATGTTGCGTCTTATAAAAGATACTCAATATGTGGTTAAAATTTCAGAACGATTTATCGAATAGTTTTTGCAAAATTACAATTGTTTATGCCAGAGATTTTTTTTTGCAATATTATTATTATGCGTACTATAATGAAGATATAATGATTCTACGGGTATCTTATGAAAGGGGAAGAGTTGTTTTATTAAAAAAATTATTAATTAAAAAAAAAACGATTTTTTAGCATTGAAAAATCTCGTTACAAAAACACTGTCAATTTTACCTTATAAACAATTTGAATAACTTAGTTGCAATTACTTTTAGGAGAATAATTTTTTCACATTCGAAAAGCTGGCATTTTTACACGAATTAAAAAAAAAATGTTCTAGGTTAATATGGGGCAAAGTTATTCACTTTTTTTTAATTTACAGCTACTTTGTTTACATAAAATTGAATAAAAATCAATTATTTATAATAATATTTTGTAAGTATAAATTACCCATTCCTATATTTGCCAATAACAATAACACAAAAATATTGATATTTTGCAAAAAAAAATTGTAATAATGTTTAAACAAATTACATTTTTTTAATATAGAAAGAAAAAAAAAATCACTGAGAAATTTTGTAGGTATGTTTTTATATTTAAAGAATACAACAAAATTCTAAATTTTTAATTTAATTTTTTTTTTGATAAAAACATCATAAAACGGTGTTCGCCACGTAGCCCTATCTAGAAGAAAAAATTTTGGCCGAAAAATAACAAAATGAAGGACGTTTCTCTCTCTCTCTCTCTCTCTCTCTCTCTTGTAGCAGTTATGACTGCCACTGTTTTTAAAGATTACCTGATCTGTGTCACGTAATCATACGATGTTACCATTTTTTCAGAAGTTAGTATTTCTTTCTATTTGCACATATAAGATTGAGTACAGACTTATTGTATGGTCTTGTGGAAGTCTTGCGATGGTCCTTGATTCCATTTGCTGGGTCATTTTTCTTTTATTACAGAATTTGTCTTATTTTTGGTGTTTACTTTTGATAGCCTAAAATATAATAACAAACGTCTAGTAATCTACTACATTCAGTACTTGAGTTAGCTACTGATGTTTTTCAGCTAGTCTTACCTTTTTAATCACAGCTAAAGCTTCTGGAAGTCGGATAAAATCATTATCAAAGATTGTTTACCTAATTTTGAGGTTAGTTTTACTTCTACCCGCATTCAGGTATACAGTATGCATTGCATGGTCAGCTGATGACTTCAAGTTGGTTTATTTTCGTCGTATCATTTCTTAAACCATATGAAACGATTGTTAGATGTATGGCTAGGCATTTTAAACTTATTTAGAGTATTCTTTTTCTTTATTTTCAAGTAATATTGGGATTATGAATAGATGTTTTTTGTGTTGCCTACCCTCAAAATCGATTTGTTGTTCGTAGTTCCAAGTTTCGCCACGGGGGGAGTTTTGTACCTTGCCGGAGTTGAAGGGAGAGGCGTTCTTTTTCAAAACGACAAGCAATGGCGTTCAGGTCGTAAAATCAGAATCTGATTTTTGTGAAACCATCCGTGGTTTATGTTTGTGTAAAAATGTTGCAATAAGTTTGTAATGAAGTGTAGTATAATCCTACGTAATTAGTTCAAGCAGTTTTAATGGAAATTCCACAATATTCATCTTTCAAAGTAAGTCGCTTTTTGGTTACCTAAGTTACAAGTGTTTAACACGTTGTTTTCTTTATTTTCATTAGAGGCGTACAGATGAAGGCTTCAGGCTGCAGAGTATTCTAGTATTCAGCACTTACTGCTCCAATTAATTCAGTTTTGGACTGGGTAAGTTTATTTTAAATCTAATTACGGATTTCGATTTTTCATATCGATGGCTGAGTTCTAAAGTCGCTGTTCTTTCTTTCTAGATTGTTGGTGAAGCTTTTCCATTTCTGTTATAACGTTCTTCGAATGTTTTGACGATACCTCTATCCCAAATTTTATGAATATTGTTGGTGAAGCTTTTATATTTTTCAATGTTACCGTTATCTCAAATTTTACGAGTATCGATGGCGAAGCTTTCCATTTCAACTTTAACTTCAATTTTCATTGAGGTGTTCTTCAATTTTCCACATTAGTTTTCAAGAGTTTTCAAGATTTTTCAAGATGTTCAGTAAATTGCAGTACCGTTTTTAAGCCAAGAGGTTTACAAACGTTTCAATGGATCCTCAAGCGTTTGAGTTTCAAACGTGTTCAAATTTGTAAGGAGTTCTCAAGGCAAGGACAAGGAAATGTTCTGCACAGTGACGTACATCATCAGGGAGTGGGACAACGTATTTGGTCGTTCCAGGGACAACTTTAATTAACAGGTTTTTATAGTTTTAGTGTAAATAATGAAAATGCGGTTTACTATATTTATTTTTGGTAAAATATCCAAGTTCTCAAATTTTAATATTTATTAAGGTGCTCTATTTTATTATGAATATTCTAGGTTGGTTTGTAAACAAAGTTGCAACTTTGGGCAGTACGCCTAGATTACTATTTTTCACTTATTAACACATACCTTATATTACTGTTTTTATTTAGGTTATTCACCATAATAATTTTGGTATACATATTTTAACATTTTTGCAATAGGGTAGTTCACCACATTTTTTTTATATTTCGCAATGGGGTCTTTTCACCATACTTTTGGTAATTTATAATTTTATTTTAATTAATATGATTAATTAAAGTTGTCTACTTGTCATTTTAAATAAACATTGTAACAGCACATATTTGAGTTTTTGTTTAAATTATAATCAACACAAGATATACAAATCTATTCAAATCATAGTTATTTTTCAGGTTTATACATGCTGTAAAAGATAATTAATATTCTAGTACATTATTTTTTATGTGTTTGAATCTTAACACATAAACTGCCAAGCACATGTATGTTTACAAGATTCTGGCGCCCAAGGTGTTAAACTAAGCTTATTATCATAAATTTTAATCCATGAACCCCTGTGCCCGTACTGATGCCAGTTAGCCGATCGCAACCGTACATTTTCTTTTCTATAATAAGTAACCAGGGCAGCGCCTGATAATTTTTTAGTTTTTACTTATTCTAGACAGGAAAACGCGGTACACAATGGCGCCCAAATAACGTGGGATTAAGCTAGTTTAACTTTTAAATTTCTGAAGTTTGTGAAAAAAAATATAAAGTAAAAAAAAAAAAAAAAAAATTTTTTTTTGAGATATTTTTAAGATATTTTTAAGATATTTAGACAAAACTGGATATGGTTGTTGATTTGATTTAAACAATAGGTGTGCAATGTTTAAAAAATAGTTTGGTGTATACAGGGAGAAAAGAAACCACGGATAGGTTGAGAGTACCAAAAGGGTAAAGTTTTGAGTTTTATTCGAATTCTAAAATATATAGGATCGTAATAAAAAAAGTATTGGACGCAGTGGTACAGTTTTTGGTTATTTTTGATTCTGAAATATACAGGGTAAAAATAAAAGTTAGAGAGAATTTTTTTTGAAAAGCAAACATTTTGGTGCATAGTTTTGATTATTTTAATTCTGAAATATATAGAGTAAAATAAAGAGAGAAAAGTTTGGCCAGTGAGTTATTTTAGTTCTAAAATATATAGGAGAAAATAAAGTTGAGAGGTTTTTGGTTATGAAATTCTAAAATATATAGAATGGATTAAAGTTTGATGAAAGATGAGAGATTTTTTGAGTTTGTGAAATTCTGAAATATACAGGGTGAACAAAAAAGGTGTAGTAGTACGCGAGAATAAATCGTGGAGTTTTTGGTTCCGATCCGAATCTAAAAAAGAGTGGCGGACAGGGCAAGTATTTTTGAAAAAATATTGCAAATTTTGAGTGAGATTGCGAGAGATTTTTGAAAGATTTCTGAAAGATTTTCAAAAGATTTTTGAGAGTGAATATTTTTAGAAAGAATATTGACTATTTAAAGAGAGATTGCGAAAGATTTTTGACAGATTTTGACAGATTTTTGATAGTAAATTTTAGTAATAAATTAAAATTTTAATCATGGAAGATTTAAATAAAATGGATCTTAGATATTTGACGGTAGAGCAAATAAATTATGAATTGCGTATTAGGTCTTTGACGGCTAGGAATGATAGAAATGCGAAAATTAAAACATTGAGTAGAGCTATAGCAAGGGAAACGGAGGACAATAAATATGTCGATCCGGAGTTTAATTTCAATAATGAGGTAAAAGCTATTAATGATAATATTGATATTGTAAAAACTTTAGTTAAAGAACTTGAGGAGTTTGAGTACTCAATTTCTCAACTCATTCGTATAAAGTCAAATCTAGCGCACATAAATAAGCGTTTAAATAGGTTTCCGGAAGTAAAGGATAAAGAAGCAGATAGGACAAAATTTTTACAGATTTCTAAAGCCACTTGTTTAGAATTAGAGGCGGATTTGATTGAGGCTCATACTGCGCATGAGAATAAGGTCAATGAAACTAATATGACAAGAATTTCTTTAAATGACACAACGTTTCATGCAGCAGCTAATACTTCGGCTAGATCAGACCCGGACTTTATAAAGCCTGTACCTGTTTATAAATGGGGTGTTTCTTTTGACGGTACTGGAGACGTACTTTCGTTCATTGAAAAAGTAGATTATTTAAAAGTTTGTAGAAACGTCTCAGATGAAATTTTATTTAAAACAGCTTATGACTTATTTAAAGAGCCGGCGCTCTCTTGGTTTTTGTCAGTTAAAAGTTCAGTTAATAATTGGTCAGAGTTAATAGGATTATTAAAGAAAGAATTTTTGTCTGCTAGTGTAGATGATCATACTTGGGATGACATCAGGGCAAAGTATCAAAAACCAGATGAGTCAATTTCAGTTTTTACAGCGGCTATGGAGACATTATTTAAGAGACTTTTGCGTTATCCTAGTGATTTTACAAAATTGAAAACAATTAGGGAAAGGATACTTCCACATTATTTTACTCCGTTATCATTAGTAGAAGTAAACTCGATTGAAGACCTCAGAAAGTATTGTAAAAAGTTAGATGAAGCTTACATTTTGAAACAAAAAAGTGTAACAAATAAAAACGCAATTTATAAGAAATCAGTACCTAGGGTAAATGTGGTAGAAACTCAAGATAGTAGTTTTGCAGAGGAAAGTAGTTGTGTAAATAAAGCAAGTAGTAGTAAAAATGTTTGTAAAGAAGGGCACTGTTGTCAGATAAATTCAAATAGTAATTTTAGTAACAATTTTAGAAATAATAATAATAGTAATGGTAACTATAATAGAAATTTCAGAAATAATGGATATAAATCTTTTGGTAGTAATAGTAGCAGTAATTTTAATAGTAATAAAAATCAGAAAAATAGCAGTTCAGAAAATAATAGTACAGTAAATAGTAGTAATCAAGTAAAGCAAATAGTCTGTTATAATTGTAATGGAATTAATCATGTTTTTAGTAAATGTCTTGCAAAAAGGACTAAGTTTTGTTACCGTTGTGGAAAAAAAGACGTATTTTTAAAAGATTGTTCTAATTGTCAAAAAAATGTAGAGCAGTAGTGGGAAATCCCGGCCGACGCTCACTACTTCATAAGGCCATACCTGATAGTAAGATAACTAGTAGCTACGAAGACAATTGGTTCAATTGGACAATTTGGCTAGAAAAAGTAAAAGCATTTTATAAAAATCACTTAATTTCCTTAGTAAATTTAAATCCTTTTGAAAATTTACCAAATGATAATAGGCCTTATATAAAAGCAAGTATCGCTAATAAGCAAATAGTAGCATTAATAGATACTGGCGCTAACTGTTCAGTTATAGGAAATTTGGGAATTAGTTTGATTAAAAGTTTAAATTTAGAAATTTGTAATAGTAGTATACCATATGTAACTACGGCTGATAAGGCACATCAAAAAGTTTTAGGTTTTGTGGAGTTACCAATTACAGTCAATGATACAGTAAATGTTTTAAAAATTTTAGTAGTACCGACTTTGCAAACAGAATTTATTTTTGGAGTAGATTTTTTGAAACAATTTTCTATATCTCTAAGTTTCGAAAATAATTCTTGGAAATTTTTGAATAAAGTAGAAATAAATAGTATTAATTCTAGTAATGAATTTGGAATTTTAGAGTTAAGTAGTGATCAGGAACATTTAGCTAATAAAGTTAAAGATTTGTTCAAAGAACTAAAAAAAGATAAGTTAGGGTGTACTCATATAATGAAACATGATATTGATACTGGGGATAACAAACCTTTTAAAATGCGACAATACCAAATGTCTCCGTATATGCAAGAAATTTTAGTTAAAGAATTAAAAGATATGTTAGCACAAGGGGTAGTCTCTCCTTCGAATAGCGATTATAATAGTCCGGTATTGTTAGTGAAAAAATCTGATGGATCGCATAGGCTTTGTTTCGATGGTAGAAAATTAAATGCTCAAACAAAGAAGGATTCTTATCCATTACCAAAAATTGATAGAATTTTAAGTATGCTTGGTAAGGCGAGATATATTTCTACAATCGATCTGAAAAAAGCTTTTTGGCAGATTCCACTGACTGAAAGGTCAAAGGAAAAATGCGCTTTCACTGTACCTGGCTATGGTCTATTTCACTTTAATCGTATGTGTTTTGGGTTGGCTAACGCGGCGCAAAGGCAACAACGATTGATGGATAAATTGTTTGGTGCTGCCTTTGAACCATATATTTTTGTATATTTAGATGACATAATAATAGTATCATCTAGTTTTGAAGAACATATACGTCTGCTAAAAGAGGTTTATCGTATTTTAAAAGAAGCTAATCTTACAATAAATTTTGATAAGTGTAAATTTTTTAGAAAATCATTAAAGTATTTGGGTTTTGTTTTGGATAGAGAAGGGTTACGCACAGATATAGAAAAAGTACAGGATATGTTAAATTATAAACGTCCTAGTACAACTACAGAGATTAAACGGTTTATAGGGTTATGTTCATGGTACAGACGGTTTGTAAAAAATTTTGCAACGTTAGTAGCACCACTTAATGCTTTGCTGAAAGGTTTAGGAAAGAAACAACCAATTAAATGGAATAATGAAGCTGAAGTCGCGTTTGTTAAAATAAAAGAAGCTCTTGTTTCAGCTCCGGTTTTAACCAGTGCTAGGTACGACCTTGTTTTCACCATACAATGTGACGCTAGTAATGTAGGTTTGGGAGCAGTGTTAACACAGGTTCAGGAGGGAAAGGAAAAGGTTATTGCATACGCCTCAAGAACTCTCTCAAGATCAGAAAGAAATTTTAGCACCGGTGAAAAAGAATGTTTAGCTCTTTTATTCGCGATTGATCGTTTCAGGGGATATATTGAAGGAGTTAGGTTTAATGTTATAACAGACCATTCTAGTTTAAAGTATTTAGCAAATTTTAAAGACCCGACAGGAAGAATTGCTAGATGGGCGGTTAAACTCCAACAGTATGACATGAATATTACATATCGTAAGGGTAGTTTACAAGTAGTTCCAGATGCATTAAGTAGGGCTTTTGAAGAAGTTGAACCAGAAAAACCAGTATTTCCGTCAGTTAATTTAATATCATTTGATTCGGAACAGTATGGTAAAGATGAGTACTATGTTTCATTAAGAGAAAAGATATTAAAGAGTCCAAATCAATATAAAGAGTATAGAATTGTAGAAGATAAAATATATAAATTTGATCGTTCTAATTTAGGTATTAAAACGAATATTAAAGAGTGGAAGTTGTTGGTTCCGAGACTCTGTAGGGTGCTTGTTATGAAAGAATGTCATGATGATCCTTTAGCAGCTCACATGGGTTTTTATAAAACTTTTAATAGGGTATCACAAGAATATTTTTGGCCACGTATGAGATCAGATATTTTGAAATATGTTAAGTGTTGTAAAATTTGCGCTGAACAAAAGGTTCCGAATTATGCACGTCATGGGTTGATGGGTAAAGAAAAGAATATTAGTTTCCCTTGGCAGTGTATTTCAACAGATTTTATAGGTCCATTACCTAGATCGAATGGAGGGTTTTGTTATTTATTAGTAGTATCTGATTGGTTCACAAAATATACACTTTTACAACCTTTGAAAACAGCTACTGCTCAAGGTGTAATAAAATTTATAGAAAATCAGGTGTTCTTAATATATGGCGTACCGCAGTACATTATTGTCGATAATGGTACTCAGTTTGCTGGGAAAGCTTTCAAAAAGCTTGCGGACGACTATCAAGTTCAAAAAATCTGGTACAATGCCAAATTTCATTCACAAGTAAATCCTACAGAAAGACAGAATCGAACGGTAGAAACGGCGATAAGGTCTTATATAAAAGAAAATCACCGGGAATGGGATAAAAATATAGGTAAAATAGGTCTTGCGCTTCGTACCGCAGTTAATGAGGTCCACGGACATTCGCCGGCGTTTCTCAATTTTGGAAGAATCGTACCTTTAACAGGGGCTTACTATGGCAAAGTTTCGTCCACTCAAGACGTTGAGTTGGAACCGGATTCTCGGGAAATGTATTTTAAGGATTTAGTTGGGTTAAAAGACATTTTTGCGGATGTAAAAACTAAATTGCATGAAGCATACGAGCGAAATAGAAGAGCCTATAACCTTAGAAAGCGTGACGTAACGTTCACGATAGGTGAGAAGGTATGGAAAAGAAATAAAGTTCTTTCCAGCGCAGTAAATTATTTTGCGTCAAAATTAGCG
>OY294045.1:94941747-94978462 GCA_958510825.1 Brachypterus glaber | reverse complement strand
CTTCCCAGTGGAAATGTTCACCAAGATGACTGGAGGAACTAGTTCCTCTAGGCTAAAGCCTATATCTACGGCTCACCATACCAATCCGATAATGTGTATCGAATTAGCTGACCAGTAAGTTAATTGCTAGTTATTACTAGTAGTATATCCTTATAAATACTAGTATTCCTAAAAGGCGACTTTATTCGTTTAAAAAGTTTAGTTAGTGGTAGGAAATACCATGTGAGGCCACCTATAGCATAACGCTGTCAAGTGCACTGAAATTGAAACATTACAGAAGCCTGTACTATTCGGCAATCGTTCTCAATCGGGTCCCGGGCAACATTTGCTATTTCACGTGGAAGTCATTATGCAATCATTAAATGATTTAAGTTAAATGTATACACCTCATGTCAAACTCATAACATGATCACAAAATCATGAGACGTACTCATCATGATGTTCGTATGAGTACAAAATGTGGAAATCATAACATGAGTTTATGGATGTTGTCCGGGCCCCTAGTGCGTAATGTAATTGTTGCATGTCCCCTTTGGTTCGGTTTACCGCAACTAAACATAAATTTTAAATGGTCCAACTTACCAAACTGTTATTTGCACAAACACCAGATTAATAACACTTATCCCATATGCATTATTTATATATACGTTATCAATATGAATCACAAATTAGTAAAGTAGGCATAAATATTTCTTTTAACCATGAAAATTATCATTATTTGTTATTACTACTCCAATAATGATCAATTTCAGATAAATTGTTATTGTTAAGTAAATATGTATTGTTTTTAAAAAGCAATTTAATAAATTATTTCCTCTGTTCTAAAATTTTTCAAGGAATTTTTTTATTTTTTTAAGAGAAGGTGCCTAAATCCCATAAATGCAAGAAGCATCCAGGGCTGACCCAGACAAAAATGTTGACCGGGAAGAACCCTGATTTGCTGCCTAAAAAAAAAGGTCATTATCTCTAAAACAGCCACCAACCAGCGCCCCACCTGGCAAAATTAGGGCCTAAAATAAACCTGATTAGATTTATTTTAGGCCTCCAAAAACCGACCCAAACAGGTGCCAATTTCATCCTGCAGGGCCTTGAAAGCCTCGTTTGGTTTGGACTTTTTCAAGGATTTTTTTTTTTAATTTTTTTAAGAGAAAGTGCATCCAGGGCTGACCGAGACAAAAATGTTGACCGGGAAGAACCCTGATTTGGCGCCCTCTACAGTTAGGTGATTCCGTGCCAAAAAGTTGTAGACTAAAAAAAAAGGTCATCACCTCTAAAACAGCCAACAGTTTAGCGCCGCACCTGGCAAAATTGAGGCCTAAAATAAACCTGATTAGGCTTATTTTAGGTCTCCAAAAACCGACCCAAACAAGTGCCAATTTCATCCTGCAGGGCTTTGAAAGCCTCGTTTGGTTTGGACTTTTTACAAGGATTTTTTTTTATTTTTTTTAAGAGAAAGTGCATCTAGGGCTGACCGAGACCAAAATGTTCACCGGAAGAACCCTGATTTTGCGCCCTCTACAGTTAGGTGATTCTGTGCCAAAAAGTTGGCGACTAAAAAAAAAGATCATCACTTCTAAAACAGCCACCAACCAGTTTGGCGCCGCACCTGACACAATTGAGGCCTAAAATAAACCTGATTGGGTTTATTTTAGGCCTCCGAAAACCGACCCAAAGTACAGGTCCTCGGTTGGTCGTTAAAATCTTATTTTTGTTCTAGATTTATGTTTTGCCATTATTACAATAACTTTTTGATTTGCCCCAACTCCTTTTTTCGTGACGTCCCTTTTAAATACATATATGGAAGACGAAAAAAAAAAAAGTTTTACTCATATTGACAAAACTCAACTAATAACTCTTCTCTCTAGAATACGCATACCGTTAATATAAAGTATCGCCAACAACTAAGTTTGTTTGTAAACAAATAGTAGGTATATTCAGGCCTGAACAATAACAATTACCAGTAACTGTTATTGTTAGAACAAAGCTGTGCGAGTAAGACAGACAAATGTATATGTTGGCTACGTTTTTGTCAGTTTTTACAAATGAAATGCCTATTCTAGTGAGAAGAGTCATTAGTTCGTTGACAAAACTACCCTCATTAGAATGTATTTCCATTTGAACTAAAATGGTTACCTTTAGAACATATGAAGTAAGTAGCAACTACAAAAAAATAAATAAAAATAAGAGTTATCGATTGAAGACCTATAAATATGTAGCTATCAGTAATGAGAGAATATATACTTTAGAATTCCCCTCCTGTTATACAGGGTGACAATTTGAAATCGAACAGCATTTAATATATCAAGGGGGACAACTGTTGCGCTATTTTTTGTTGTATTAATTAAAACCCCGACCCCCAGCGCGCCTACCCCTAAAATTTTAAATATTAACATCAAATTATAAAATTAATGAAGGGTCCAGTGGAAAAACGATGAGGTTCCATTTTTTAAAAGTTGAGAAATACGAAATTTAAAGTTTCGCAACTACTGGTAAAATAGTTTTTAACGACATTTATAGTTCTTTTTGGGTAATTTTCTCGATCATAAATTTATTAGAACCCCATGTTGAAGCCAGGCACGTATAAAAACTTCATGTATACCCACAATTTTTATTCATTTCAAAGATGTAAACATTCAAATTTTCAAGTGGAATCTCATTACAGGGTTTTTGTATGTTTCATGTTACAATCTAACAGACTCCGCTAAAATATCGATTTAGAAAAAAAATAACCTCATCGTTTTTCTACTGGACCCTTCAAATCGCTTCAAATATGTATGTAAGTTATTTTTAAAGGTTACAATTTTTAAAAAATTGTTTCAAACAAAAGTCCTGCAAATACAGATTCGGTATATTTTCAGGGGTAATATCATAAGTGATACTAGGTTAGGTATCGGTGGTTTTTTACATAAATTTTACGAATATTAATCCCAATGACGAAAATGCAACGACTGCACTTTCCAAAAATTGGGATTAATATGAGTAAAATTTGAAAAAAAGCACAGGTACCCCAGTCAACACAAATACATGGCAGGAACATAGCAGGTACATAACCACTGTTCTATGTGATGTTGCAGACATGTAATTTTTATAGTCCATGTATAGTCCTTGGACTTTAACAATTCCGCCTCAAGTTATGTATCAGCTACATAACATGCTACATATCAGATACATACTAGGTACATAACAATAAAATTAGGCGTTTCCGAATTTTACTTGTTATGGAGTGCATCATAGATTTAGACATGGTGAACATTTTTACGTCTTTTTGATAAACCTAATAATTAAAGTATATAAATATCATCAGGCAAAATTCTTATACGATGTGCATTTTTACTGTGAAAGCAAACTTTCTACCAGGCTTAAAAATCATGGGCCACATAAAAAGCCAATTTTTAGAGAAAAAATAGCAAATAATCATTTAAAAAAAATATATATATTTTAATTTTTTGTCTAAAATTATCTAAAATCAGTTTAGTTGTCTAAAAATACATGCGTTTCTACTACTTAAGGGTAAAACTTTTATTATTAACAACAATTTTAAGAATATTAGTGATTCTAACCTATAAAAATTAAAATAATATAGACGCCATATTTAGTATTGAATTCATAACATTTTATGTATCGTGTATGTTCTCGTACCATGTATAGGATACATAACATGCAATATTGCATGTTATGTATCATACATAGGTATGTTACATCTTATGTAATATGGCACATGTAACGTAAAAAATCTTTCTGTCATAGGGCATGTTATGTAGCATACATATGTATATTATGTCTCATGTAATATGGCACATGTTACCTAAAAAATCTTTCTTTACCATGTTGCATCCATATATGTGCGGACTGGGACCTAACCTAGTATCACGAATTGATATTTAGGGAGAGAATATAATTTATATTTAATACACATACCTCTTAATTATAACGTATTAATCCACAAATAAATTATATTTTATAAATTAAAAAGCAAACAATAAGCACGATTTTAGATTAGAAAAAAGAGGGGTAAAAAAAAACATCGTAGGGATAAGGTATTTTCACTTATCAGTACAGCATACTACATATATATAAATTGTATTCTCGTTTGGACAAGAAAAATATACCTCTCTGTCGGTATATTACAATTTATTTTTATAGTAGGTGGTTAAATGGTTAAAAGGTCTTTATTTTAAAAACTAATAAGTTTTTCAAATGAGGGGATACGACTTTATGAATGTAAACGAATCTGATAATTTTAATTTAATTATGTTTTAAATAAATTAAAATAAACTTACTTTATAACACCATGTGATGCATCACTGTAAACATTTTTATAGTTTCAGAATGATATCATTGTGGGATTGTCATAAAGTTAACAATGCTATGTTCGCCGCTATTTAAATTAATGGCACTTTAAATATGTTAAATTACGTACAATTACTACTTATAGTAAAGTTGTAAAATTTTCTAAAAATAGAGTTAACCCAGATTAAATAAGTATAAATATTAATTAAAAGCAATTAATTTTTGTTTTCTGTAAAATTATTTTTTCACCACCAGCCTAAAATCACATCTTTATTACTGTTCTTTTCATTGGTAGAAATATTATTTCTCTACCTATGACGTCAGAGGTTCTAAAAATAATGAAATGGCACCATGGTTAATAATGAATTTTTATTCAGCTATTTTGGCATCTAACGTTTCACTTAATTATTAATTCACATTGCTATTTAGCTAGTGTCTTGAGGCACCAAATTTATTTATTGCATGATAAATTAAAAAATATTAACTAAATTAGTACCTATAAAACATGTTTTACAAAAAACACTTCGAAAGGTGAAAATCATTGGTCCATCATATTCAACCATAGATTATACAACCCATATATTACCGTACGGATCATAGATTACTAGAGGTACAACCCCCATATATTGATTTTTGAGGCAATAGATTCTCCCTCACAGTTTTCGCCTGTCCCCTTATTTCTGGGGGAGTACCAGAATCATCACTTTGAATTTCACTTTTCATTTTTATATATTTTATTACACTTAACACGGAAACACTTTCTAACTTAATAATTTTAGCAGATCACCAGAAAATTTCTGCCAGGAATGTCAAGTTATTCATTTGTTTTTTTAATGGCCGCGAACGGCCAGCGAGATATTTTAAATTTATAAGCTTTTTCATTAAATTTTAGTAAAATAAATAAATAGCTAATTAATTGTACTGGTAGTGAAAAAAATACTATATTTCCCACGTGAGTGAAGATTTAAAATTTTAGACCGCGTCTTGCGGGCTTCGCGCTAGCGCGCTCATCCCGCAATTTGACGCAGGTCAAAAATGTTAAACTTCTCTCACTTGGTAATTAATATACTATTTCATAGCTTATGCTTAATCTATTCTGCCCTCCTGAAGAGGAACACGGCATGTACACCTCACACATACGGTTTTCGAGCTTAGTATTATTTTACTACGGAGAATAGCGGTAAGTACCAATCCTAAGGAAATCTGCGGTAAGTACATCGAAGAAGTTACCTGCCGCTTCCTTTCTATGTAAAAGTTTGGCATGCATTTTAATTTTTTAATACGAAATAATATCTAAACTAACTATATTTATGCTTTTTGGTATTTAAAAAATCTGTTAATTTGTGGAATCTATATTTAAAATAAAATTTATTTGAAAGTATAATTGTTTGGTGCGTGCAAGTGAATATTTGAAATAAATTATAAAATCAAATACTTAGTTATTTTTTATGATTTTCTGCAACAATATAAATTTTTGATACGTTTTATTATAACAAGCCGTAAAGATATGTAGTGCTACGCATTCCATTATATACTATTCACAGTAAATGGTATATTGCATTTTCCCAAATACTTAAAAAATAATATTCAAAAAAAAATAAAAAAAATATTTTTTTTAAAAGATCTTTTTTTGAAAACGATTTTTTCTTAAGTTTTTTAAGTTTATTTTTTTCAATTTTTAATTTTTTTTTTTTCAATTTTTTAAATATTTTTTTTTCGTTTCTGATTTTAATAAACCTAGGCCTATAAGGGAAAGTATTATTTTTTTGGCAGCAGTTTTTATATTATATTATTATTTAATTATATTTAAACATATATATATCTACTTGTAGATACTATAGTAAATTTAAGAGGTGATTCTACATCCACACCTATCAAAAAAAAAGTTCCTTTAAAGGTTGTTCCGGAAATAAGCCCTAAGGGAGCTAAGGCCCTTTAAAATTGTAATGAAAATAAGATTTTTAATTAATAACTCTAGTACCCTTTAAGCTAGAGCGACGAGCTTTTGAATGTATTCTGGTAACAAGGGTAATAAGTTTATGTTATTTAATTTTTTTGAATTTGTCCAGAGGCGTGCCTAGACGGACAACATATGTGAGGCTTAACACATTGTTGCCCCAAACTTTTTTTGGGTATTTTTTTTATTTTTTGTGAAAAATATAGATTTCTTGAGTAAAAATACATAAAAAATGTCATACAGTGTAAGACTGTAGGAGCAACCGTTTTAAAAACAAATGCAATTGAGAGAAGTAAAATTTTGTGCCACCAAAAACGTTACTTTTTAAAAGGCTATTACTCCTTTAATATTAAATTTAGGTGTTTTGGTGAAGAATACTTTTTTGCTTAGTTTTAAATGAAGAATCACCCTGCAGCATTAAAATTTTATTGATGCTTTTTTTGTTCCCCATTTAATATGTTATCTTCGAAGGGCCGTAGCTCCCTTAGGGCTCATTTCCAGACCAACCTTTATAGAAATTTTTTCTCATATTTTTGGATGTAGAATCACCTCTTAAATTTTAGCATGGAGGTTACTGATCACCCTGTATGTAAAATTGTAAATATAAACCAATTAAAAATGATCTTGTAACAATTTTATTAAAAAAATATATAAATTCCTATTTATTTTATTATTTACAAATACTTAACTAATGTGGAAGTATTCTTAGTAGTATACTTCTCTTCCAATAACTTAAATTCGTATGCGCATGTATTTCTTTCTGGATTCATTTGCAAACTGTTGAATAATTGGGCCTAAAAAATATATTTTTTATTATACAAGGTGTCTCAGAATTAATACACCCAATTTTAAGGGGGGTTCTACATAATAATTATTATGAAATTAGTTTACGACCTAAGCCAGTCGTTTGCGACTAGTCGCAAACGAATTTTATATACCGTTTTATCCACCTACAGTCCAAAGCTTCAAAAAGGCGGAAAAAATGGAAAAACCATTCTGTTCTCATATCTTCAAAAAGCACTAGTGCTGTATCCGGGTAGAAATTTAACGTTAGAATAACGTTTTTATAATGTTAGAAAACTGTATAAAAGTACGTTTGGACTTTTTGTACAAATGTCCCGTTTTTTAACGTTAGAATCTAACGTTGGTTACAAACGTTAATCTAACGTTAGATTTTTAAGTTAGAAATACGTGGCCAACTAGGAAATTTTTACCTGCATCATAAAATGGGAGATGAAGACAAATTTATTCATATAAATAAATCTTAATATATTTTAAGAATCATAATATTTTTAAACATAATTTCGTTACACATATTTATAAAATAGCCATCTTTTTAGGTGGCCCTAAATATTTTTCGTGTAATATGCTGTTATACTTCGATAAATACGTTTACAACTCAGAAAAACTTTATATTTAGTTAGTTAATATTTATTTATACATTCAGAATCTTAAAATATTTTTTAAATTCTAATACAGCGTTGCCAGAATTACTATAATTTTTACTTTTGGAGGATATTTTTTTAAACTTATTATAGAAATAATAAATAATTATCAAACCTAGGCACATAGCTGTCTGAAATGAGTATTTTTTACTATAGCTTACGTATTAATAATGGAAATTTAAAAAAAACTAACTAACTAACGTTAGATTTATGTATTTTATAACGTTTTTCTCAAACGTTAGTTTTTAAGGTTAGATTTATATGATTTATAACGTTTTTGTCGAATGTGAGTTTTTAAGGTTAGATTTATACATTTTATAACGTTTTTGTATAACGTTTGAGACTAAACATATCTAATGTTGTTAAGTTAGATTTGTGTACTTTTCTACCAGGGTAATGTAAACATTAATAAACCAAATGTGCATAATAGTAGAACGTAGATAAAATACCTTACAGTTATAATATGTGTTATTGGGAAATTACCTGTAAATACAATACATCCTTTACCCTGCTGAAGGCTTCAACCTTTTCAAAATCGTCCTTGGCTTTATTCAATAACTGTGTGGCATTTAAAATAACCTTTTTTCGTTCCTCAGAATTTAATCTTTCCGAATCAGCTACCAAACATTTTACAAACAATAAAGTTGCCCTGGCTCTGTCAAAACATCCTCCGTGTGCCAAAATTTGAACAAGACAAATATCCAAAAGTTTTAAAGCCTGACTTGTCAGTCCCATGGAAAGTTGTATGTGTGCTATATGCAAATGAACAATTGCTGTATAATAATCTAAATGATTTTTATTAGTTTCGACCAGGCAATTATTTAAAATTGTTATGATGGCGCTTGGTACCGCATTTAAAAAACCGCTGCTAAATTGAACCTCAGCCAATAAAATCTTAGCTCTTATATAGTAAAAGTTTTCGTAATTATTATAGCTATCTCTTTCCAACATTTCTAATAGCTTATTTATGCATTGATTTGCTCCAATAAAGTCTTGTTTATAATAATACAGCTCTGAAAGTCTTAAATATCCCTCATATTTGTCTAAACTCATGATTTTTCTAGCTGCAGCTTCAGCTTCGGTCCATTTTTCGTGATGAAAAGATCTGACGTATGTGAAGATATTTTCGCATAGCATCCAAACGGAGGAATTAGGTCCATTCGGAAACCGGGATTTGACAAAACTTAAGACTGCGTGAACCAAATTATGGTCTCCTTGAAGAAGTATTTGGTTGGCTACATTACAAATGGCTATGCAATAGCCTTCGCCATAAAACGCCTTATTTGATAATTTCATATCAATATTAAGGTAGAGTATTAACTGGCTCCATAGCGAGGACATTTCCGTTTTACCATAAAACTGCCACAGCGCGGATTTTAATGAATAACTGTTTGATATTAAATCACCATGGTTGTGTTGAGAGTTTATTAAATCGCTTTCTGCTAGTACCTAAAATATCGGAAAATTATGTGGATTATTTTAAAGAACCCCGCACAAAAAGCCGTGTTTTTAGCCTTCGGCTAAATTTGCTGGAAATTATATTAACCTTCGTGTCCTTAGTAAAATTTCAGCTTAATGGAGATCTCTACAACTAGAATTCTGAAACAAAAGACGTCTACCCTATCTCTATCTCATTTGTGCTACACTTTCCAGCCAACCAAATAAATACTGTATTTGTTTTTCATACAACAAATACAGTATTTATTTGGTTGGCCGGAAAGTGTAGCACTTAGCGACACGAACGAACATAGCTAATGTGAGTCTGTAGAATAAGATAATTCTACTAAAATTTAGATGGCGCCAGTAATTTCTTTAATATAGTTACACTTTTCGCCCGGCCAAGTAAATATTGTATTTGTTCAACAAAGAACAAATACAGAATTTGTTTGGTTGGGTGGAAGTGGGAGTGTATGTATGTCTTCTATCCTTTTTGGGTAGAACTTTTGTCCCTGTCTAATCTAACGGGAGAAATCGCCATTGTATGTACAGTTTTTAAGATATCTAGCTTTAAAATTGGTGATTTAGAATTCAGGAAAATTTTACACCTGTTAAAATTTTGTGCTTTTTTAATGTCAGTTTTTATGTATGATTAAACTTAATGGTGCAAATTGAAGGTGTTTAAATGCTTTATTTAAATGTGTTATAACATTGGCCACAGTGTGTTTTCCTTTTCCGTGGTAACAGCCCAAAACAGGCGATATAACTGACATTAAAAAAGCACAAAATTTTAACAGGTGTAAAATTTTCCTGAATTCAAAATTACCAATTTTAAAGCTCGATATCTCGAAAACTGTACATACAATTAGGCTGAAATTTTGGTTAATTACTAAGGACATGAAGGTTAAAAAAATATATAATTTCCAGCAAAGGCCAAAAAGACGGGGTTTTGTGCGGGGTTCTTTAAAAGTTTTGTCCGATAAACAGCGAAAATAAAAAAACATGGATAATAATTAAATTATAATGGGCCGAGTAATGGCATGGATAATAAAAAAAAATCAGGAATTGAGATGATATACTCAGAATTCAGAAATGGAAGCTCTTAGCAGAAGAAAAAAAAACGGCTTGCTTTGAAATCACTCACAATATCAAAAAAAGTCGGTATTGTGACACCTTACGATTCGCTTACCGCAGTAATGAGAAGAATCTAGCACATGCGCACTGGTTTGCTTATTTTTGTTTTGACGGATGTCAAAAGTGGCTTCCGTTAAGGCAGTTGTAGTTTTATGAAATAGTTTAATTTGAGTGGGGTTACGGTGCGCATCAGGTCCACAAAAATGAACTATATTTTTGCACTGATTTCTGGTTTTATTACTAAAACTTACTGTCTTGAATATAATTAGGTGCGGAAAATCCAGTTTTTTTGTTAGAATATATAGCAAAAGATTGTTAAAATTCTCACGAATTTCTGTTTGATTTTTTTAATGGGGGCGTTGGTTTACGATAACAATGGTTTGGTTTGGTAGTTTGATAGTTTGGTGTTTTTTTTTTTAATGTGAGGCGTTGGTTTACGTTAACAATGGTTTGGTTTGGTAGTTTGCTGGTTTATGGGAGGCGTTGGTTTACGTTAATAATGGTTTGGTTTGGTAGTTTGCTGGTTTGGTGTTTTTTTTTAATGGGAGGCATTTTTCAGATACGATATTTCAGAATTTAGAAGGCGATATATTTTAAGAATCAAATGTTTATTAATTAATATTCCGCAATTTGTTTTTACGAAAATACTATTAAAAGCGAGTACTTTTAGCCAATTAAAAAAAACTGTTAGCTCGCAAAGAAAAAAGTAGATATTTTTGTAAAATTCTGCAAAAGAATGATACATAACCTTAAAATAATTTTTGGCATACGTCAAAACAAAAATAAGAAAATCAGTGCGCATGCGCTGGATTCTTTTTATTACTGCGGTGAGTGAATCGTGACACCTCCCATTAAAGCATATTTTAGCCCTTTGTCTCCAAGGTCTCACAATCGTGTTATAGTTTCGTGCTAAAAAAGGGTCATAATATAATTTGCTTCAAAAAGTCCAAACGAAGTCGAAATCTCCAATACTATCCGAAACCGGTAAAGCACTTAAAGTCCAAACCAAGTGATGCTTATTACGTTTTTTGCATGATTTAACAAAATAAACAGTAATAAAATTTATAAAAGAAATTAAAACGACAAAAATTTTGTGCGCCCTGCAGTGGAGGACATGCCAGAGACATGGTAGCAGCAAGATGGGACAACTGCCATGCGGCCAGAGCCACAATGCAGCTTTTAAGGCAGATTTTCGAAGAGAGTATAATTTCGCGAAATTCGGATTTTCATTTTCCTTCACGATCGCCCGATTTGACACCACCGGACTTTTTTCTTTAGAGCCACCTACAAGATCGGGTGTATGTCAACAAGCCCAGGACTATTCATCAGCTTAAGCCAGACATGTTAGGATCCGTCATGAAAAATGTCGTGAAAAGAGGCAGCTTGCAAAGCGGAAAATGGACGTCATTTAAAAGATATGATTTTTCATGCATAGTTCAAAAAAAATTGACAAATAAAAAAGTTATTCAATTTTTAAATGGTAAAGTGACTTATGGGTCACCCTGTAGATACTTAATCACCTTATATTCGTCACTTTAAATAAGGGGGTCACTTTATGTTTTTAAAATCATTTTAGTAAAATTTTATAATTCTAGAACTTACCTCAAATGTTATAAGAGGATCTCCAGAATTTTGGCATGAAAAATGACCAAGTGTTTGCAAACCTAACGATTTTGTGTAAGTTAAATTTAATTCAAAACTTTTTAAAATACAGTGAGTAATTAATTTATCCTTATTCTTATGTGTCAGTCTGTATAACCAGGTTAGAGCATGTTGTAAGCAAACATTATCATTTGCCTCTTGAGCAATATTTATTGCTTCTTTTAGAGATGCTAAGGCCTCGCCGCTAAAATGAAGAAAAAATATGTTAAATGAGGAAATATAAATAAAATATTCAAGAAAAATCGAAAAATCTATAATAGTTATTTATGGTACTAGTGGGTAAAGTAAGATATTGCCCATCAGAAAACTAACCTGCGAGGCGTCAGCCAAGCAGGTTAATTTTCGAGAGGGCAATATCGGTTAACCCATGAGTGCCATACAAGGTTTTATCCAATAAATAGCTTAGAAATTCATATTTTTATTAAAAATTTTAATGACATTTACAAGAATATAATTTGACAAGTGATAGTTGAGTGGGTAAAATAAATAATTATCCACTCAATAAAGTAAAAGCCACGCGGGGGTTATTATTGAGTTTATCTATTTAAAATAAAGCTGGTAATTGTATCATAATCTGTATGTATTGGATAAAGTAAATTGTTGCCACCCATAAATTAGGACATAAAAGATTTTTGGGGAAAAAATTATGTACCTGAGAAGCATTTGGGAGGTAGTCCTATGTAAAACCAGTGGACTTCCTCCAGTCTGTTAGGGTACAAAAATTTTAGGAACTTTTTTCTGGTTTTTGAAAAAAAGAAAAAAAAAAGATAAAAATGTGAAACGGGTACCTTTTCTAGACGGGTGGAAATCTTCTTATGTATTTTAAACTAATCGTAAATGTTTAAGTCTATCAGTCTCTCAATTTTCTTGTTTTCGTTTTTTCACAGATTCGTTACTTTTTCTGTATTTTTTGACCATTTCCTTTTTTTTTCTCTAGCTTTATAGGATTATTTTTCTGACAAGGCCATTATTAGATATAAATTTATTTAAAAAAAATTAAAAATTGCAATGGCAAAAATTCTGTTTCAGATGCGAGGGGGGCAGGGAATAAAGTTTCCCCGGGGCCCGGGCTGGCTCTGTCCAGCCCTGCGGAAACTAATACTGCCCTACTACGCTAGAAAGCAGTGACTCCATTTGTCGCCTAGCGACGTTTTGACGTCAACTCTGATGTAATATTTTGAAAACGCTGATATGCGACAAATGGAGTTACTGGTTACTAGCGTAGTAGGGCAGAATAGTCCTACGATAAAAATGATCATATATGTTTTTGTAGGGAATTAAACATTATTTTCATTTATGCAAAATAATTTGTCCTACTATAAATAATAAGAGATATCGCTAAAAATTATAGTTTTTGTCCATTTTGCCCCTTACCCTAGGCTAATGTTAACCACATTTGATGTGACGCAAATAGAAAAGGTCCTGAATCCTTTAGTGAAAGAATGTTTAAAATCGGACGTTCCGTTCAAAAGTTAAAAAGTTTACGTACAGACAGACAGACATTTCTTTAACACACACTTTTTTCACATTTTCTCGACGTTTCATGATATTCTAAACCCAAAATTGAAAAAAAAATACTGAATGTTATTCGTTAATACAAATTTTTTATTTATATCGCCACCTTTGGTATTTAATACTTTAATTGTGATATTAAATACTACAATATGTGTATTTTATACAATATGTTGTCATACTAACATAGAGAGCGTGCTGATACATTTGGATCGCCACGCAACATGTCTTTATTAATACTGTAACATTTGGTAAATTATATCACAGTTATAGTTTGGTATACTTTAAGTTGTAGTTGTGTTATTGATCTAGTTTAAAGTATGTTACAGTATTTAGTAAAATAACAATCGGTAAATAATACCAAAATTTTGATTAGTAATAATACAGAGGGAAGTAAACAAAGGATCGATTATTTTGTCAGTGTGTAATTGTGTGTGGTTGCAATGTTTATATTATTATTATTTTATTATTATTACTCATTGTTTTGGTATTGCAACAAGTACAATTTCACCCCGCGTTAATACAAGACGGTAATAATATGAATTTCGCGTCTGCGTGAATCCTCGCAGTCTCGAGTGGGGGAACAATTGACCAGTTCCAACCACACGAGCCTGCAAGCTTCCTTTTCCTCGTTAATAGTGGTAGCGTAGTGTCGATGCTCTGGAATTTGCAGAAGTCATACGACTGACTGTAGTCCGCTCGGTAAATATATTTTAAATTATATAAATTTATACTTAGTATAAATTTATAACCTTTGAGCAAATTATTACAACAAATTCGTTTCTTTGCAGACTCTTCGCTAAACACCACACCAAACACCAAACACTTCGTTTTCTTCCGTGAATCCTGAACCCTAAATAAACCGCCCTGGGACAAAAAAGTGTCTCACGGCAGTATTATGTAACGATTGTTAATTGTTCTGAATACTGTAACTTACTTTAAACTAGATCAGTAATACAGCTCAAAGTATACCAAACTATAAGTATGATATTCTTTACGAAATGTTACAGTAATTTTTACTATAACATGCTAGTGTTAATAAACACATGTTGAGTGGGGATCCAAATGTACCAGCACGTTGTGATGTGATAGTATGATAACATATTGCATATAATACACACATTGTAGTATTTATTATCGCAAGTAAAGTATTAAATACCAATGGTGGCGATATAAACAACAAATATGTATTTACAAATAAAATTTAGTATTAAAATTACAATTACATTTTCTGAGTGTGCATTATTTTGTAATAGCATAAAATATTGTTCATACATTTGTACTTACTAGTGTCCAAAATGGTAATGCAAAATAGCTAAATTTAGTGCAGCAAATCTATATCCTTTGTTTTTTTCGTCTGTTGTCCCTTTGCTGTCAACTGCTGCACTTTTGTCAAAACAGTGATATAAACTGTCAACAGCACCACAGAATTCTTTGACTCTCACATAATTTAAAAAGGAGAGAAAATGCTAAAAATCACAAAAGTTACTACATATTAGAATAGAACAGAACAGAACAGAACAGAATAGAATAGAATAGAACAGAACAGAAAAGAAATACAAATAAAAATATAATAAATAAATAAACTGGGTCCTTCTTTAGATAATTTAGAAGATTCTTAAGGGTATAACAGCAACAACATTTTAGTTACCCCCACCAACAGGAAGGTGTTACGGGGTAGCCAAAATATGAAATCCCTAACCGCTTCACAGTGCAGTGAAAATAAAGTTTTCGTGCCAAAAATGTGCTGAATTTTTTTTTTTTTTTTTGAAAAAACATGATATTATTCGATATTATTATATTGTATGTTTTTAGGTCACTGAATCTGAATCCGAGGTCAGAATTAAAAAGTTAGCGTTCAAAATGGCGGATCCAATATGGCGGATTATATTTTTCTCCGAGAAACTTTAAAAAATATAATCCGCCATATCGGATCCGCAATTTTGAATTTTGGAAAACTGTCACCAGATTCGTAATCAGTGACCCCAAAAACCCCCGAGTACCAAGTTTCAAGCAAATCCGAGCAACTTTAAAAATCTAATCTGCCATATTGGATCCGCCATTTTGTATATTGGAAATCTGGAATCAGATTCGTAATCAGCGACCCCAAAAACCCTCGAGTACTAAGTTTCAAACAAATCCGAGCAACTTTAAAAAATCTAATCCGCCATATTGGATCCGCCATTTTTAATTTTGGAAAACTGGCATCAGATTCGTAATCAGCGACCCCAAAAACCCATGGTGTTACAAAATAATAGAAAATAAACCAATGGTAAACTGATAATTTTAGATGCTGCTATAACGGTCATAAACATTAATGGCACGAACTTTTTTTGCCTCTATAGAGGTCAATCACTGTGAAGGGGTTAATAAATGATAATAATAATAAACATAATAATCCTTTATTCCAGCCCAGAGGGCCATATACAACAAATACAAGACATACAAAAAACTACAAGAAAATTAATAATTAGCCAATATACAAAAGTACAAAAGAGCTACCGTCCCCCCATTAAAACTCTACTCCAGGTTTGCCATAGATTGAGACGCCATAGAATGTCACTCCTCAGCACAGCCACAATAAAGAGGTTGGAAGATTTATACAGCCGATCGAGGAACCCAAAAGCCCGAAATCTACAAATAGCTAGGAAGTCATTAACACGAGCCGTAGCAAACATTTCACTAGCACTAGAAAATCTCGGTATGTTATTTAAGAGTCTAAACGCATTATTATAGCACACGCGCACCTTAATCCACCATCCCAGTGTATAATTACACCAAAGTTCGGACATGTAGATCCCTGAGCAAACAGTTTTTTAATGTCAGAGTAACACTTGGAGAAACGACGGGTTAACATATTAGCACGGACGCAGAGGGCTTTGTACTGTCTCTGAATATCGAGATTATCGGAGAGATCACAGGTTAGAATATGCCCTAAGTATTTGAATTGCGAGAACCGCGGTATGAAGTGTATGAATTTTGCCACAATTTGCTTAGGTAATACTTGAATGTCCCCTAAGGTTATATTTATCATTATAAGAAAAATGCCGCGGATATTGCTTAACAGATAGGTATGTCATTTTGTAATGCACTTTCAATGTGTATGTTTTTCTAAAAAATATTTTCCACTTACAGCTTCTGATAATTCTGGATTGGATTGCAATAAACCAAGTATTCTTTTTTGTAATTCTGAAGGAGATAGCGCCTTTTCCTCATTATTAGACAATAAAGCTGCCTGCGTAGCTATAAAAAGTTCCGCTTGCCTTCTAGACCATTGTTCTTTGTTAGCAAACCTAAAAACAAATTACACTACTTTACAAATTCCAACTTTTTTTGCGCGACAGTTACATTTTCTTACGTATTTTTTCTACTTTGCAACTCTTATAAGCTCATAATCACACGCATTTTGCGTGTTCTTATAGGCACATGAGAGGACTCTACTTTTTTTTCTTTTGGGTTGGCAACAGAGAAAAGCCTACCGCTTGAAGTTTTCTGTGCAAATGTCAATGTCACTTTAAAGTTTAATTTTCTACAAAATTTGGTGTTTAGGTTATTTTTTACGGTGTTAATTGCAGTGAAAAAGAAAAGAGATGACTATAAAATATATCAAAATATAATTTGTTCTTGGAATTTCAAACTTGGTGTAATGCCAACCCAAAACAAAAATCCCTAAATCAGTCATCAATTTAAATGTAAGTTTTTTTTTAAATTTTAGAGCAAAATAGAAAAAATTGTATAAAGCACTCGTTTCATAACACGTTTTTAACGCACAGTACTAGCCGCAAGCGGCTCGTTTTTTAGACTTGTACTCGTGCGCTAAAAACGTATGATATGAAACTAGTACTTTAATATACTATAAAACATTTTGGAAAACATACCAATTCTCAATATGAATATCTGAATTATTTTTTTCTGAATTAACAATAATTTCACAAGATCTTGAATATTTTTGATAATACTTCCTAAATGCAATATGCACTTGAGTTACTTCAGAAAACGATAATTTATCAATATTTATTATTAATCTTCTTAGATAGAAACCTAAAAATAATTCGTTTGTAAAACATGTTTTGCATTTGCCAATTTCTTATAAATATCGTCGTGTTACCTTAACTACCTCATATCTCCAAAAATTCGATTTTCGGTTTTTTGCACTAATCAATTCTGTAAATGATTAGTAATGACCTAAACAAAGTCCTAATTTAAAATTGCAATCGGTTTATAAGTTATGTGGAACTAATTATCTCGTATCTCCTTTACTACTTAAAATAGGTCGTATGTCCAATATTCGGCCTAGCAAATAAGGAAAATATCTAAGAAGATAAAACTTTGCATGCTTATGTATTTGGTTACGGAAAATATATTGGTGAAGCAAAAAAAGACCTACCACCCGTCCATCTCACCCCCAGTGTTCACCAAAAACAATCCCGAGCGAGAACTTTTGGTAAAATATATGTATGCCAAATTTCAAGTCTCTAGCTTAAAGCGTACATAAGTTATCGTGCTTACAAGATTTTCCGGACAGACCGACCGATCAACCGACCGATCGACTGACAATTTTTTTTGCTCGAAATTCATTTATATTATTATATATAAAACGTTATGAAACTCAAAATGAGGCAAAAAACAATTTTGAAAATTTTTGCATCAATACAAGGCTTCCCTAACTTCCCTAAATTTTCAAAATCGGAAAGCAATAATCACCCCCTCCCCCTTAGGGTGGAGTTAGAAAAATTAAATTATCAGATTCACTTTTAGCAACCTCAATAACCCCTTTATTCACGAAAATAACCCCCGCCCCCAGGGGGAGGGTTTGGTACAATTTACTTCTCTTCATTTACAAATTTGGACTTTTTTAATTAATTACTATAGCACTAAGTTGTTAGATTTATTTTTTTAGATTAACATTTTAATTAATTAGTAATATTTGCGCGTTTTCAACATTGTGTATCTTATTATAAGCTGAATTCATGTGGTTAATTTTAATTAAAATTTAACAGAAATTTATTTTTACTTGAAATGACAATTGAAAATAAAATTATTGTTAAAATTTAAATTAAAAATTAAAATAATAAAAAATAAAATAATCCTTTCTATTCTATTTTCAGGAGGTGGTAGGTATTAAATTTAAAAATGGCTTTTGATTCACCAACATTTCAGCTTTTCATTTTCTCTATCAGGGATATAGATATATGGATTAGGTGGATTTTATTGTAGTCAGGTTTTCTGGCACCTCAGCTTGTTAACAAAAAAAAATCTAGCTGCAAACTTTAGAAAGGAACCTTTGTTTCAAAATTTGAAGTCTATAGTATTCTTTACCTTTCAGGAAGGTTGCAATATTCCTGTAAAAAAACTGGATCCTTCCAGGAGGGTTGCAATGTTCCTGGAAGGTAACTTGAACTTTCAGTGCTGGCGGGGTAATTTTTAAAGTAAATAAGGGAACGTTCAAGTATTATGTAACGCAAATTTTGATCATTTTGGACCCCCACACCCGGTAACGCTATTTTCCTATACCATTAACATAAGCGTAACACTCAAAAATTACCCCCACCCCCCGTAGGAGCGTTACGTAATACTTGAACCTAAACTATATTTTGCTAACTAGCGAGTCACTTAAAACATGAATAATCTTTTTTTAACATTAATAATCTTTTTTTAACATTAATATTTTTTAGACAGGGTAGATGGCTAAAACCATTACGGCTGAAACCATTACAAAAAAGTGTCCAAAAATTATGTGACGCTTACGACATCAACAAAGTTCTCGGCTGGGATCATTGTTGTTATGTGACGCAAAAGTGTCCCAAAATTAGGTGACGATCCCAGCCGAGACCTTTAAATTTATGTGAGGCTTATGATATTAAGAAATATGCAAGTAAAGAAAACCGTGTCTTGTAACTGGAGGCTTAAAACATATTAATGTTATCACGGTTTTGCTTTACTTGTACAGTAGAACATAACTTTTTAATGGTGTTTTTAATAAACATTCCTTCTTTTGAAAAATTATTTTTTTTTGTAAACAAAGAAAAAAAACGAAAAAAAAATGTTTTTTTTATTTTTTTTATTTTTTTTTTTTTTTTTGTTTTTTGAAATCAATGCTTTATTCCAACTAAGACTCTATATTAATATCTAGACCTTTAGATCCAAGGGGCTGTCCATATATTACGTAACGCAATTTTTCAAAAAATTGACCCCCACCCCCCCTGTGTAACAAACATATCTTGATACAGAATTCCGCATAATGCAAGACGGTAAAAAGCCGGTGTAAAAATGATAAATATTTATTATAATAATACATATAGCACTTAATGTACTTAAACGAAAAAATCACTCAAACTTAAAAAAAATATTCATAATCAATATCATACAGGGAAAAAATACTAGGTACCTCTTTTTACACTGAGTATCACATATAACACGTATATTGTTTATGCACAGGTACACAAAATAGTACACACATTGTTGTTCTGTGAGTACACACTCCGCGCGAAAATTTATCATCGCCGATGATTCATCGGCAAGATCACGCAAGAACAGGGCCGTAAGATTTTTTTTTAATATCAATGTCAACAGTTTTTTTACTGATTACAATATTATTTAAATATGCATAGTTTCGTCAATTTTTGTGTGAAAAAGGTAATTATGGGCCACTAAATAGTAATTTATGTTGAAATAAAAATACATCTGCCAAGCTTAGGAAATAAACATTAAATTTATAAAATTCCGTTACGTAACGTTTACCTAGACCCTTCCTCCCCCCTGTCACAAACTGTAACAATTTCTCTGAGCCCCCCCCCCTAGGCGCGTTACGTAATATATGACAGCCCACAACCAGTGGTGATAACTTACCTATAACACTACTTTTTGAAATTAATATTTTCTCTTCAAATGGTTTAGCATTCTCTTGTTGATTATCGTTAAATGGCATTAACCTGGACAAAGAATCCAATTCGTCCAGCATATTTCCAGTGTCTTTGGCAGCAATTTCAGCAATTAATAAATGAAACTGTAGCAACAATCGTGCAGATAACTCATAACTACCATAATGTAGGATTTTCTTTAATTCATCTAAACTCAGATCTGGACTTTGTATTAGTTTTAATATCACTATAGAAAACGATTTCCTATATTTGGCTTGCTCAAAATCAGTTAACGCAGCAAAATCTAAAACAAATAGGAAACTAGATGAAACGTTGCAAGCACCCTGTCAAAACATCGGCACTATTGTACACTAGAACCATCTAGTTTGCAAATTTCAAACTAGGTTTAAAACATTATATTCTAGCAAAAAACTGTATATAACATTTTTTATAGGGCTTAAAAAGAGCTTTTATTTAAAATATAATTTTTTGAAATAGGGTTATAAATATGTGAGATATGGTAAAAAAACCTTTTACTGCTTTAAACGCCAATATTATTATTATTAGTATTATTATTATTACAAACAGTGAGCGGCATAGCCGATGAAACTGCATCTAAATAAATATAAATCAATACAAAGTATATAAATAAATAAAGTGAATATGAAATTCTAAAAAATAAATATAAAAGCAAATGTAAAAAAAAAATAAAAATAAATATGAAACATTAAATAAAAATAAATATTAAAAAATATTAAAAAATTAAAAATAAAATCACAAAAATGAGATAAAAATATAACTATCACAGATAAAACTAGAAAGGAATGTGTACCCATTGTCTTCTGACCATGTCCAAATCCCTATCCAGTCTGTTCTTAAACTGATTAAGAGACATTTTTATAACAATTGACCAATTTAAAATTATCTTTTATATAAGTGTAAAATTAACCAAATACAATAATAATTGCCCTTATTATAAACCAAAAACGCTAAAAATAGGAGTTTTACCCTATTTTTACCCCCTTAACCCAATCGTTTACCCCCAAAATCTAATCAGCTCTTTGGAATACGATAAGAAACAATATGCAAAAAACCTCAAGTCGATATCTCATGTAGAAATGGAGTTATAGAGTTTACACCCAGATATACAGACGGACGCAAAAACTTTTTTTACTGATTTCGACTCAGAATGGTCTAAAAGGTCGAGAAATGTGAAAAAAACGTGGTCAAAGATTTTGACTTTTCCGTGAAGATTTCAATACATCAGCACTCTTAGTAGCACTAAGTGCCGATGTAATGATAAAGATTCTAGGAGTTGGGGGTCTAGGATTGGCCGAGTATGAGCTTGCATGATGGTTCAATAAACTATATAACACATTGGGCCCCAGCGTGGGCTTAACCTCTTCAGGTACGAATTTTTTGTTTAAATTAATTTAGCAGGAAAAGTTAAAAATGCTTTTTATTGTCAAAACAAGTAAACAACTGAAGATGTGCGAATCTTGGCCATTGGATGTCGCTTGTGATTGGAAACAAAGCAAATGGTAACAGAGCAAGAAATTCGGTGAATTTCATTTTGCGGAATTTATTTTTAAACGTACACATATGTGCCTATGTCCCTGAAGAGGTTAACTTGAATGAACTGGAATGTCCCCCCAGACCTCGAGGTTCATGCTTTGCATAACTGTTAACAATATATGTCAAAAAAATGCCATTCCATGGGGACCCTAAAATTATTTCTTTCTCTCTTCTCAACATGTTAAAATAAAACTTTAACTTCTACAACATAGGCAAGTATGATAGAGAACATTTATAACATCATAATCATAAAATATGCTTTAAGAAATTATTATCAAACAACAAATTTGAGATTTTTTCAAGGATTCATCTTGATTTACCTAACAACAAAAAAAAAACTTACTGGTTTCTCTAAATTTTATATAAGTCTGTATCAATAGTGCTACAGATATTCTGTGAGGTGTAACTGTTTCTTGATTTGATTTAGGTGATAAAACTGAAAAATCTTTTTCACTCATTTTGATGATTATAATTTTAAATTTTTGAGGTTAGTTTTTAATGTCAAAACAAACTCCGATTAAATTTAATTTACAGAAAACTGTATCATTGCGACACTTACTTTACAGAAAACTCTAAATTTCGCTAGCGTTTTCACAAAAGTGGCACAGATTTCGCTAATAGCTACGCTGAAGGAAACTCTAAAACAGCTATTTTAAAAAAAGTTGAAAAAATCTATACGAGATGTCACCTTTGTCAGGCATAATAATAATTTTAAGAGACGGCGCTTGTATAATTTTAAGAAACCTAACCTCAAATAATTTGTGATTCGGCGAAAGAAAAACAAATCTTTTCAAAATGGTAGGTTTACAGTAAATGTGTAATTATATTTTTAACGCTAAAACAATTTACTTTTTACAGTTATTTTATTCATTTTTCAAATCCCTAGTTGGAAAGGACGTGGTAGTTGAACTAAAAAACGATTTGAGGTAAGCAAAGAAAATCATATAATTTAGCACTGTTTTATTAATTCTTTCTCTATTTACAGTATATGTGGGACTTTACATTCAGTGGACCAGTACCTAAATATAAAATTGTCTGATATAAGTGTAACAGATACAGAAAAATATCCACACATGGTAAGCTATAAATTTTTTTATCCAATACATACAGATAATAAGACAATTACCAGCTTTATTTTAAATAGATAAACTCAATAATAACCCCCGCGTGGCTTTTACTTTATTGAGTGGATAATTATTTATTTTACCCACTCAACTGTCACTTGTCAAATTATTTTATTGTAAATGTCATTAAAATCTTTAATAAAAATATGAATTCCTAAGCTATTTATTGGATAAAACCTTGTATGGCACTCATGGGTAAACCAATATTGCCCTCTCGAAAATTAACCTGCTTGGCTGACGCCTCGCAGGTTAATTTTCTCATGGGCAATATCTTACTTTACCCACTGGTACCATAAATAACTATTGTCTACGTTACATGCAAGAGCATAGATGAGGGTGTAATGGTGGCATTTACAAAAACTAATTAATTTTTTAAAACGTATATAAAATAATTTAGAAAAGATAGTACTTTGGAAGACATGTGTGCATGAGTAAAAATTATAGATCCATTGCAGTTGTTAAACGTAAACATGTAAAAATTCATCTCCTTTTTTAGCAACCTTTATATTGAAAAAGAATTAGTTATTGGCCTTTTTTAGTCTCATGATTTTTTAAGAAGAAATTAAAAAATTAATTGAAAGTTTTGCGGGCATACATTAGACCATTTTACAGGCCCTCCAGTTCCAAGGGTTCCCCTTTGGCCTTTTAAAAATTTCTTGTGTAACATTTCGGATTTTTTTATGGGTGGTAATAACACCCATTATTAAAATTGATTAAAAAATCAAAAAATTGTTTTTTCTACGACTGCTTTGGAATGTAAGCAAATACACACACTTTTCAAACACAGAATGAATCCATTCTAGCTCTAGATATGGTAGGAATATTCCGTATCAAGTGAATGAGCACATCTAGTGCCATCTCTTGTTTATATAAGTGAAGAAAACTGTAGTAAAATTAGCAAAAATATATATATTTTACCATGAAACATTGAATAATTTAATGCAATTTAAAGTTTTGCGTTAAAATTACATAAAGTTTATTAGTTTTTCTTAATATTTGACCAGTTTTTTATCAGTTTAGTTCAAAAAATTAAAACTGCTCCATCTATTGTTAAATATTTAAACCTAATATCTGTCACAACAATCTGACATAACCTTCAATTTTTGCATTATAATTTGTAAATATGTGCTAAAATTAAATAAAAATCTTTTTTAAGTACTGATTTGATAAAATTATTAAATAATATTAATTGCTTTATTTAAAAATATGTGTTTTGTTGCATTTACAATGTCGAGCCACAAAAAACATTGTTTTTAACCTTGTCAGCAGTTTAAAGCCATACAGTGTTTCATATTTGCAGTCGAAGAAAAAGTATAGTCTACAACACGTATGGAATAGTCATTCCGCGCTCGCGGGACCGTCATACTCACCTGCCGGCTCGTATGACAAACTTTCCGCTCGCGCGGAATATTGTCTATTCCATACTATTTATAGAATATACTATTCTTTTGCATTTTCGGCTTAAGAATGTCTGAAACGTCGAGAAAATATGAAAAAGGTGGGTGTCAAAAAAATGTCCGTCTATCTGTCTGTATGTAAACCTTATAACTTTTGAACGGAATGTCCAATTTGAAAAATTCTTTCACCAAACGATTCAGGACCTTTTCTATTTGCGTCACATCAAATATGGTTAACATTAGCTTAGGGAAAGGGCGGCAAAATGGATAACAACTATAATTATTAGCGATATATCATCATTTATAGTAGGATGACAAAAAAATTTACATAATCTAGTCCACTATGTTATGTGATATTTATTGTGATATGTACAATTTTATGTGATATTATGTTGCTACTCCACTATTATAAACTCAATGCGATAGTCTCATCGTTTTCAACGCTTACTATTGCTAATAGAGGAAAGTCGCCTAATTTCGGATACCATTTACAATGTATTCAATATTTAATACTCGGTATTACTTTTTGATATTTTTTTATATATAACCAGATACAACTTATTATAGCGAACCATGATTTATTATAAAAGCAATTTTATTACAGTTTATTTTTTCCAAAAAACACGGTTAAAAAAAATCAGCGCATTTTTGTGCATTTGAAAAAGGGCTCCTAATTTCGGACATATTCGAAAAAATTTTTTCAAGAGTAGATCTGGATCCCATTGCTTATGTTTCTTGTTATTCCTTCACATTTAAGACGTAATTTAATCATTAAGCGATTTTCTACGAAATACTATAGGAACTATAATTTTAGATTCCCAATTTCGAATATCTTAGTATCTTAGGTAATTTTCGTTTTTTCAAAATTGTTTATCTTAGTTTGTTGTATCATTATAAAAATAATAATTAATGGTTGGTTATCCTGAATAATAATTATCTTGCGGATATCTGAAATTGGGAATCAAATGCACAAAAATGGTCTATCCGAAATTAGGAAACTTTCTGCTTTTTAGATTAGAAATTTGTAGAATGTTTACGTTTTCAAATTGCTTAATTATGAATAGTGGATCAACTTAACTAACATCATAACTTACCCAAGACAGAATCAGGAACTTTTATAACGATTATTTATAAAATAAACAAGCATAATAATGCAACTGAGCACAAAACTGCCATTTGCAATATAAACGATTTGTGCTGCCATTTAAAGGGGAGAAGCTCTACCGTTATCATATTACAGGACGGATTTAGTTTGACTTTTGGCTTCACATAAAAGTAGGTTTCTGTTTACCTTTGCAGACAGTATCTTAAATACGCTACTATCCGAAATTTGGAAACCATCCGAAATTAGGCGCATTTCCTCTAATAATAATAATAATAAAGCTACAAAGAAAAAACAAAAGGATATGGTCCAAAAATACCGAAAAAGTGAAGCCAATTTGATATATTATTTTCTAAAGTTCCTTATTTTTCCACCCATCTAGAAAAGATACACGTTTTGTATATTTTTTGCTTGTTTCAGCTTTCGGTGAAAAATTGTTTCATTAGAGGTTCTGTGGTCCGATATGTCCAATTGCCTGCTGATGAGGTTGATACACAATTACTGCAAGATTCAGCCAGGAAAGAGGCTTCAGCTCCAACACGATAAGTTTTATAATTAGGACTATATTAATTTATAAGATTAAAAATAATATCACATAAGACAATTAAATAAGTTTTTTCCATGGATTATTTTTATTAAAATTTAAAAAAATATACCAAATTGGTTCAATAGGGGAAGTCGGGGTTAACTGGGCAGCTTTTTTTCATATCGAGTTTTTGAAAAACCTGTAAACAATTTTCAAATATTTTCTATAGCAAAAGGTAGATTATTACTATAGTTAGAACATATTAATACTTCAGACAAATATTATTTATATAAAAAAGTTATTAACGATAAAGCAGTTAACCCCGCTGGACCAGTTAACCCCATAGGCCAGGGTTAACTGGACCACTACTCAGGGTTAACTGATCCATTAACAAAAGTATATTGTATTGTAATTATTGTGAATAAAAACGATTTAAAATCAAATAAAATTTAATTCTAACATAAAAATAGACAACATAATATGTTAAATATTAGATATATTTCAGGATTAATTGGTCCGAGGTTAACTGAACATGGCTCAATTAACCCCGAACTAATTAATATTGACATAAGTGATTTTGACCATGCCCAGTTAAGCCCGAACCAGTTAACCCTGAGTGACACCACTGAATGAAATCATAAAATTTAAATACTTAATAATATATTAGAAGGCGGCAATTATGCAGAATAATTAACAAAATATTCAGTATATTATGTAAAATATTAGTCTAGATCCTCCTATTAATAATAAAGTATTAATTAAAAAATAAAAGTTAAGGTAAATACATACTTTTCATCGAAAAAAATGAACTTTCTTTACTACAACTTACACGTGGGCAACACGGTCCGCCATAATACTTTAAACAATACTACTAACTAAATACACTATAATTTGCACTAATTCGCAAATACTAATAAACAAACTTGATTAAATCCACGTGGACCAGTTAACCCTGTAGCCCAGTTAACCCTGTGGCCCAGTTAACCCTGTGGCCCAGTTAACCCCTACTGTTAAATAAGTATTACTTTCCAGCTAAAATTTTAAAATATTTTTTATAAATTAGCTCACGTTGCACAGAGGACGATTTTTAAAACTAGGGGGATTTAAATATTTGTTTTACTTTAAAAGTCCAAACCATTATTATATATGTTTAAATTTGAATGACGTTTGTAGAAATAGTAACATTTTTTTACCAACATTTTTAGTACATTGGCGTCCGCAGGAGAAAATTTTAATAATAACAATAAGGGAACGTTCAAGTATTACGTAACGAAATTTTGATCATTTTGGACTTTTTGTTGAGCGGCGATTACTAACCAGGTTAGGGGAATATGTATTTCTTTCTTTTTTTTAACTCATCAATTAGATAGAGAAAGAGATACATACTGGTTAACCGGCGTTACCACAAAAAATTGACATGTTTTTGCTTTTGTATATTCAGTTCTGGACTATTGTTTATTGGACTTTTTTCAAGCCACATGACAACAAGGATTTAACCTCTGTTATACAGAACCAGTTCTAAACAGTTCGTAACTCGAAAGTCGAGCAAACCTTATATAGTTCTGCCAGTCTGATTTGAATGTCTGTTTTCACAGAAACTTGGGATCGCTTTGATATTGTCTAAAATACAGTTAAATATCTGACTTATTGTCTTAAAATGCTGTATTTGGAAATAAAATACAAATGAATCATTTTCCATTTCAGAGACTAAAATAAACTAGATGAAACGTTGCAAGCACCCTGTCAAAACATCGGCACTATTGTACACTAGAGCCATCTAGTTTGCAAATTTCAAACTAGGTGTTTGGTTTGATTTTAAATTCTGTATCTTTAAAACATTATATTCTAGCAAAAAACTGTATATAACATTTTTTATAGTGTTTAAAAAGAGCTTTTATTTAAAATATAATTTTTTGAAATCGAGTTATAAATATGTTCTCACATATTTATAAATATGCTAAAAGAACCTTTTACTGCTTTTAACGCCAATATCTCGAAAACAATGCGTTTTAGGAAAACGTTGTTTATAACATTTTTTGACCAATTTAAAATTATATTTTATATAAGTGCTAAATTAACCAAATACAATAATAATTGCCTAAATTATAAACAAAAAACGCTAAAAATAGGAGTTTTACCCTATTTTTACCCCCTTACCCCCAATCGTTTTCCCCCAAAATCTAATCAGCTCTTCGGAATACGATAAGAAACAATATGCAAAAAACCGCAAGTCGATATCTCATGTAGAAATGGAGTTAGAGAGTTTACACCCAGACAGACAGACAGACAGACAGACGGACGCAATTTTTTTTTTTACTGATTTCGACTCAGAATGGTCTAAAACGTCGAGAAATGTGATAAAAACGTGGTCAAAGATTTTGACTTTTTGGCGAAGATTTCAATACATCGGCACTCTTAGTAGCACTAAGTGCCGATGTAATAAATAAAATGTTATACTTAAGTGAGATATTTATTTTAACTATCAATATAATATCAAGGACAAAAATAATGTTGGCTTACTCGATAAAGATGTTTTACTATACCAAAAATGTATTAAAGTAGTATCTCAACTAAAAACTTGTGTGCTTATAACTCAGAGACGAAGCATTTTAGACAATGTTTATACATGAACTTTTTTGAAATTTTCGGTGAGTACAATATGGCTATGCCTAGCCAGCCCACCTTTTTTGTTACACCCTGTATTTTGAGGAAAGTCCGTGTAAATTTTTTTGTCTCATACAAGTTTGTGTACAAATATTTTGGATGGTTCACCCCTCGTGAGGGTTAAAAGAAATTAGAACTCTGAAAAATCTTACAGACATGCATGTAAGCACCTATTGGCTTTTTTGAGAGTTTCTTTTTTAAATAACTTTTTTAAATAAATAAATAAATAAATTTATTCGTCAATAATTTTACAATTATTTTGTTCTACATTGTGTCCATACCCGTAAGTCCTTAAGGGTTTGTGTGGGCTTATGGTAGATAATAATACATAATAGATATATACGAGATATGGTTAATCTTATGGTCTCGAGTTTTGACTAGACAAAAAATATATTAACAATCAGATATAAATACAATTAGGTTTCTGGGCACCCACCAAACACGAACCTGTTACAAATACCTATTCAGATAGTAGGTGTATTTTATTACATATATCTAGGGAGTTGTGTCTTGCCCATAATTTAATTTTTTTGGTATATAGATAAAAATTTAAATATTTTATGTCTACAGGTAAAAGGTTGTACAATTTGGCTCCTATGTAGCAGAAATTTCTTTGATTAGTTGTGAAGTAAAATTTAGGGACCTCTACATTTTTTAGATAAGTTGATCTTGTTTTGTGTACAGTATTAAAATTAGAATTAGGGGCAGTACATTTAAATGTTTTTTTTTAATGATGAGATAATGAAAAGTTCTCTTATTCTTAAAATGTTACTATCATTATAAACTTGTACTGATGGGGTAATTTTGGGTTTGTTAAGCATAACGTTTGATAACAAATTTCTGTGTTACTATAAGTGGTTGTAGTAAGGTTTTACACGCTGAGCCCCATCCAATAATAGCATAGTTCAGGATAGATTCTACTATAGAAGTATATACTATTTTTATTAATTTAGTACTTACAAATTTCCTAAGTTCATAAAACTTATAAATGGTTTTTCTGATTTTCTTGACCGTCATATTAATATGCTCGTCCCATTTTAATCTACAATCCATATAAAGGCCCAAATATTTTGTGACCGTTTTTTTGGGAAATTACGGCCTTACATTTACAATTTTGCTGATAATTGTTAAGGCAGTCTTCGTTGTGAATTTTAAGAGTAGTATCAGTAGGAGTATTTAAAGAATTTAGTCCAAAAGCAGTGAGTCTTTTCGTAGTTTAGTGTTAATAGAATGTTGATAAGTAAAGGATCATATATTATATTAAAAGGAATACAAGTATATTTTGAATATTTTTATTTAAAATATACATAATAAAATCTAGGCAATATTAAATACTATATTTGGCATAAATATATCATCACAATTAATAATTCGACAGTAGATATCTATTGATAAAATACTTAACATACATATATTTATATATTTACAAAGACCGTTATAATGTTCTATATTAGGTATATAAACAGATTTCCTTATCATATATACAAAAACTAGTTACCTATATATTTTGTACAAAAATCATAATTCAACAAAATGTTTGCGCATTCAGATTTCTGAATGTTCACCAATGTCTACAACTTTTCAAGTTGTAAATAGGAAAGTGTAAATTGATATTCAGAATTTCAAGTTAAATTTCAGAAAGTATAAATTGTAATTCAGATTTGCAAGTTATATTTCAGAAAGTATAAATTGTAATTCAGATTTGCAAGTTATATTTCAAAAAGTGTAAATTCCCAGGTAGCAAAATAACATGACATTCACGTGAAAGTCACGTTAATATGTGACATGTGATGTTAAGATTGTAGTCTCATTTAACAAGAATGTAGCATGGTGGGGATGTCCTAAGTCCGCCCCTAATAACATCACACAATGACATCCCGAAAATAACGTGTTTGTGACATCATAAATCCACATTCCTGTTATATCTAATATCTTATGGATTCCGTTACTGGTACTTTAATATTTAAATATTTTAGGATATTAGCTTTTTCTAAATTAAAACCATTAAAAACGCTATAACCCTATAAAATAAATCGGATTTAAAATCAATCAGTAATTGAAACAATCACAGATTGAAACAGATAGATTCTAAATACGAAATTGCAGATTAAGCGGAGAATATTTTCCCTTAATCCATGTCCGTGGTCTTGAGAAGCCCAGCAGAGCCCCCTATCCATTGGAAATCGTATAATGTGTATACAATTTCCTTATAATGATTTACTCTATCAACATCATCTTATATCGATTTTTTTGCTTCGAACGTCGGTGAGAAGCAAACTAACATAACATTCACGTGAAAGCCACGTTAATATGTGACATGCGATATATTCACAGCGTTGCTAAATATTTGTTATTTAATAACATGGTTGTCACGTCACACGTGTTACGTTGCAAATGTGATGTTAAATACATGTTATTTTTCAATATTATGTGATGTTATGATTTAGTTTAAAAATACACCCAAAAGTGATGTTAATTTCTTGTAATATAACATCCCTTGCTACCTGGGTTGTTATTCAGATTTTCAACTTATATTTCAGAAAGTGTAAATTGTAATTCAGATTTGCAATTTATATTTCAGAAAGTATAAATTAAATTTCAGAAAGTGTACATTATATTTCAGAAAGCGTAACTTGAAATTCAAAAAGTGTAAATTATATTTCTGATATTATATCTTTATATTATTATTACAGAGTAAATTGTATTTCAGAAAGTGTAAATTGTATTTCAGAAAAATTACGTTTGGACTTTAATTTTGTTAAATGTTGAATTTTATGTAAAAAATACATTTCTTTTTTTATTTTAATTTATTGATGTTCGATATTTAATACCGAATATATGTATAATAAATACATAACTGCTACTTTTTTTAAATTTAGTTGAATAAAATAATACGTTCCGAAATAAAAATTATGATTTCTGATTTACAAATTACCATTTCCTAAAATTAATTTACACTTTCTGAAATTAAATTTACAGATCCAAATTTAAATAAAATAACACATTCTGAAAATTAATTTCTACTTTCTGAAATATAATTTACACTTTCTGAATTTCAACTTACGCTTTCTGAAATATATATTATAAATCTGAATTTCAATTTATACTTTCTGAAATATAATTTAAAAATCTGAATTACAATTTATACTTTCTGAAATTTATTTTAAAAATCTGAATATCAAATTACACTGTCTGAAATTAATATCACACTTTCTGATTTACAACTTGAAAAGATGTAGAACTTTGAAGGGCCTACTTCTTAGTTCTACTTGAGATTCAAATTTTTGGCAAATAAAACTAGAATTCCATAATTGAACATACTGGAAAAAAACCATCATACAAATAAAATAAATAACAAAAAAATAAATAACAATAAAATAAAACGACTAGATTAAACATGTGCTTTGGTAAAACATTAAGCAACATTAAAATTGCTTTAATTTGAGAAAAAAACTATGTATAATTACATTTATTTCTTTTCGCTTGTATTTCAGTTTTGTTGTAATAAATACCAGCTACCTAAATTGATTTTCTGTCATAGTAAAACGCAGTTAAAGTATAGTTCCAAAAAGTACAAAAATTGTGGTAAAAACATACATCTTCATACTACTGCTCGGTGCTAAAATAAGAATTTTGCATGAGGTAGAGTTTATCAATCGGATTGGCTATGGAGCCACTAGTGGAGGTACTTTCAGAATGATGAGAATGAGGCTGGAGTTCTAGGTTTTGCAGGGAGAGTGTGTCCGATGTGCCTTCATCCAGGTGATCAAAATTCGTGCTATCGTCCAGAGAAATGTCGGAACTGCAAAAACTGTCGCCAGAATGAGCTGGATAATTATCTGTAACAAGAAAATATATCAGTTAGTATTTTTGTAACTCTTTTGACCGGTTGTAGAGTTTGTACCTAAAGGTCTGGTAGTAATAAAAGTAGTAATAGTAAAAGTATTAAGAGGAGGACCTGCTCCGAATTTAGTTTAATATTAATGAGGATTTTTCCTCTTAATGATCTACAATTTAACGAGGAATTTATTATCAAAAGTTAGGTGGTAGCATGAACGTAGAGAATAAGGACTGGTAACTTGTAGTTCGATTTGGTTACGTATTGACTAAAAAGAGCTGGTATCTACGAGCGAGATCGGAAGCCTTCTAGATCGTAATTTTAATTTTTAAATGTTAGTTGGTTGCTGCTAGATGGCGCCATGCGTAAACAGTGACATTATAAACAAATTTTCACAGTGTCAGTCTCTAAAAAGTCTGGTATGTTCTGTCAAACGCAATTTGTTGCAATATTTTATTTATATTTGTATTTATTTACGTTGAAATGTACCCATTTTATAATTAATTTTGATGTTATGATGTTTTCAAAGCATTCCGCTATGTTTTATAAACAAAGATTTCTTCTATCTTGACAAGGCACAGCCCTGAGGATGATAAGTTTCTTATCGAAAGCGCTCGGCCACTCGTAATATACATTTTATACCTAAAATACGCAGTTTTATTACATATAGTCTCTAAATCTTTATATGTGGCACATCAAAAACTGTAAGCCATGATTTTGGTGATTTAACTTTAAATTCTTAAGTACTATATTTTCTTGTCTCAACTATAAATACGTTTAATGTTACTAAACTATAGTAAAACGATTGTTATCACAAAATACTAAAAGTAATCACATAATACCGATAAAAGTATTATAGTTTAGTAACAACTTATAAAATATTTCGACGTTTATTTCTAACATAAACAAAATTTGACGTTATGTGTCATAGAATTTTATAAAATCATAAATCTAGAGTGCTCCATATCTCGCTCGTAGACTATTTCGCCATCTAGTGGATTTCAGTCATTACGTAACCGAAAAAGCTAGTTAAAACATCAGAGTATCACAGGGTTGGGTGGTAGTTTGCGTTTTCATGCGTTAAATTTTGTAATTGTCACAACAAAAACATCAATTATTTACCATCTGGTGAATACGGCATATTGGGGTTTAGCGGCTGACTACCAGCATCGCCAGACAGGTTGCCCAGACCCATATAATGTCCGTGATCACTAGATGGCGACTCTTGTTTTATGACTATATCGTCCGTATCACCTTTGTCTTTGTCGCTGGGTGATTTTCCGTCATCTTGCTTCGCCTTTCTCTGGATCTTCTTCATTTTGGCTCTCTGGTTCTGGAACCAAACTTGGACCACTCGCACTGAGAGACCGGTTTCTTTTGCTAAGGCTTCTCGGACTTTACGGCACGGTTTTGGACTGACTTCGAAGGAGGCTTTGAATTGACGGCGTTGGGCTGATGTGAGGATTGTTCGAGGACGTTTTGGGCCTCTTCTTCCTAAAAAGAATAATTTTTATTGTAAAATGTCAAGATTAATTAGAAAGAATATATACCGGGTGCTTTAGGAAGGTGGTTCACCCCCTTAAATTTTTACTTTTTTAGGTATAATTTAAGATTTTTTGACATAGTTAGAAATTTTTTGGTACTTCCGGTTTCGCCGGAAATTAATCTAACTTTCGATTTTTTTATGGAACACCCTGTATATTTTTACATATTTTGATTCAGAAATCAATTCTGAGAACAAGCATGTGTCACTAGTCAAATTTTGACAGGCCATGTAATTTTTTAGTTAAATCTTCATTTAAAATCTAGAGTGCCTTAAATTACCTTATTCGCTTAATTGTTGATCTAGTATCTTCAAAAAAATACTATTTTTATTTTTTTCCCAAAACTCTAAATGTGGTGGGCTTATACAGCTTAAAGTATACAAAACTATAACTGTGATATAATTTACCAAATGTTACAGCATTAATAAACATATGTTGCGTCGGGATTTAAATGAACCAGCACGGTCTCTATGTTAGTATGACAACATTTTGTATACTATACACACATTGCAGTATTTAATATCACAAGTAATAGTTATTTATGGTACTAGTGGGTAAAGTAAGATATTGCCCATGAGAATTAACCTGCGAGGCGTCAGCCAAGCAGGTTATTTTTCGAGAGGGCAATATCGGTTTACCCATGAGTGCCATACAAGGTTTTATCCAATAAATAGCTTAGGAATTCATATTTTTATTAAAAATTTTAATGACATTTACAAGAAAATAATTTGACAAGTGACAGTTGAGTGGCTAAAATAAATATTTATCCACTCAATAAAGTAAAAGCCACGCGGGGGTTATTATTGAGTTTATCTGTTTAAAATAAAGCTGGTAATTGTCTTATTATCTGTATGTATTGCATAAACTATTTTTATTTTTTTCCAAAACTCTAAATGTGGTGGGCTTATACAGCACTTAATGAAAAAGAAAAATATAAAATAAAACAACAGAAGGTATTCGTTGAGACTTCTTCCGATTTTAAAAATTAAAATGGTAAATATTGTACTGCCCTGCAAAAATTCACTTTTTGAGATAAGCACATTGTATTGCATTACACTAGCCCCATGTGCCTACTAAAAAGAAATGTCCTAACTAAACCCAAATCCTAAAAGTTGTTTGTCATATCGTCATGTGAGGATTATAGTGTTCTATATCCATAGCAAATCCAGTGGATATAGAACACTATAATCCTCACATGACGATATGTGGAAAATTTTCAATGTTTTTTAAATAAAATTGTCCTATCTAGTCTTTACTAGACGAATAAGTCAGGACTAGGACTAACTTAACACATCTTTGTAATTTGATTGGACTTTTTAGAGCATTTTGTCCTCTTTCACATATAGAAAAAATGCATTTAGTATGACAATTAATTTTTTTGACAAAGATAATACAATTTACATATATGTAGTATGCTGTACTAATAAGTGAAAATACCTTACCCCTTTTTTCGTCATTGGGATTAAGATTCGTAAAATTTATGTAAAAAACCACCGATACCTAACCTAGTATCACTTATGATATTACCCCTGAAAATATATATTTTTTTTAAGGCTATTACGTATTTTTGATTTAAAATAAAGCAGATTCTAACGCCATGTTTATTTAAACATCTTTTCAAAAAGTGCAAACAAAAACAATAAAACTGGCCATATCTCAAAACATCTAATTTGCAGATAGGACAAGTTGTCTTAGCAGGGCAGTGTACAACATATTTTTTATTATTTTTTTTTGTGGAATATTAACTCATCATAATGAGCCTTATCCTCCATGAGCAGCAAAAAAATCCAACTTTTTTTGTTTTGAACCACCGTAATACACATGAATTATGAAAATAAAGTCTTGTTTAGTTTTTGGTCTTGAAACTTACCATCTCTAGGCCTACTATTCTCATCCATTAGGTCGTCATCTCCGGAGCCAGCTTGTTGCATCAGGTACATTTCTTTTTCGAAATCCGGTCGGCAGAAAAGTTGTCCTGCTCTTAACACAAACTGTTCGCCTTTTTGCAAAGGTTGGCAACACACTACGCATACAAAACAAGGCAGATGGAACACATGCTGTTGAGCACGCATCACCATTTCGTGGGGCAGAAGACGATCTCCGCATCTTGAACATTTGACACCGAATATCCTGGAACAAATAGATATGTTAAAAATATTATTAGTAGAGATCGGATTTTACCGAGTCGTGACGTCAAAATCCATAGCTGGGTACAACAAATTAATAATAATTTTATAAAAATGTTTTATAACCTATCAAACTACTACGTTTACAAAGAAAAGTATATAAATATTATGAAAATCCCCTAACGTTTTTATTTAAGTAAAAGAAAATTAAAAAAAACTTAACAGATCCAAAAATTATAATTTAGTTGGACTTTTAAAAAATCCAAATTTTATTTAATAGTATTGTAACATGGTGGCTGGGTATTACTTTTATTGAGTTAAAAAAAAAATCTGTCTGGCCAATCCTTTCCTATTCGCAATACCAGCCTACGTTATAACTTGTGAAAAATGTTTTTAAACATTTCTTCGAAAATATTGTTTTACTCAAATCTTTTGTTTTTCATATAAATAAACTACAAAATTACTCAAATAAAACATATAGTGTTTGTAAAAAAAAACAAACTATCGACGAAATCTTTTTGT